>LFIW01002318.1:0-171963 GCA_001625285.1 Colletotrichum incanum
TAGTACTACTAGTGCTGCTGATGACTGGGCATCGCAGACATCTATCGTTACATAGGCTAGGCCAAAGAAGGCTGCTGAGCTAAAAGGTCAGTTATCCTTATACAATAAGCTAAGCGATAGTAGTAGCAGCAGCATACAACGGCTGTTATTTAGAAAGGTCCAAAAGGCGTTTAACGAGAAGGACTATCAACTAGGAGCTGCCTAGCTAAAGATCAGCATGATGGAATCCCAGATAGACAACATGAGGAAGAGAAAGCGCTACCCAGTCAAAACAGACCCTAACGTTAAGTTCGCAAAGATTAAGGATATACGGCAGGCCCAGATTAACGCTGGCGAAGTTAACGATAGTACAGCTGAAGTCTGCGATACCGATAGCTCTAGCGAAAGTGAAAGCAGCTGTATAATAGTGGCTGGTGGATAGTTAGATAGGTTGCAGCAATTGATGGTTGTGTTGCGATGGTTAGATGTGGGGTGACCGAAAAGTGGGTGACTGACGTTATAGATTACGAACTGTTGCTACTCAACATCTTGCTGCGTGCTCGGTGTCTGATAACCATGACACACAAGTAAACTTGATTGAATTGCCGCCTTGAGCATGCTTCTGGCCCGTTTCGCTCCATCCCGACCTGTTCATCCGGCATTAACCCACCTTTATCTGATGACGTAACGCATTAGTCGTCTGCAATGCGGTCTGAGCCATCTCGATGGGTCTGGTAGTCTGTGTCGAGTGCCACAGCTGTAGAGAACTCTCCCGTAGAGGCTCCCAAATCCTCTATGTCCCAATCTCTGATCTCCAGGTTCTCGGTATCTGCAAAGCCAGAGAAGTGCAATGGAGTGGCAAAAGCCCCACCTGCTAATGCTAGTAGAGAGATGGTTGTAATTACCGCAACGCTCATCCAAGCCAGGATGTATAGGACGATGGGGATGGCCCTGGAACAGGCATCTTCGAGCATGGCGAAGAGTTTTGAAAGCCAAGTTTTTGATAGCTTGCAGTAGGCAAATCAAATATTTTCGAAAAATATTTTCGAAAATGAATTCGATGGTCCCTGCGGTTGTTGCTCTGAGATGTCGATTGATGGTATTTGTTTGGCTTTTGAAGCTGCAGTCGTGTGCTTTCTGCTGGTGAATGAGGTACAATATGAAGCGCTTCCCTCAATAACCGCGGACGTTATATTAAGACACCTGTTGTTATTTTCGGAGTTACCACCACTGGTTCCTAGCCAGTGACTCCACTGCATTCACGAAGCTCATATTCTGTCATCCGTCGGGGTTAAGTTGCCGACCCGTCCGGTTACACAGCAGCTTGTTCACCTACAGCCAAGGCTCTAGCCTGAGTGCTTCTTGCGAGAAAGTGAGCGGTTTATCAGCTTTTACCACTTGTCTTTTTGGTACTAAAATTATCAAATTAAAAGTCACAGCCTCACTAGTATTAGTTCTTCGTTTGACGAGCTCGTTGAAGTCTAAGCTGGGAGAGCCCAGTGTTGGGAGGGCATTCCTGCTCTTCTACAATCATTATGCATCATCAATCTTAGAGCCCAAAACTTGACAATGATCCTTTTGGCGTTGAGTCAAGACACAACGACAGGAAAGCGATCCGTAAATTTCAGTTTGATGACTGCGGGTCCGAGAGGGATAGAGTGTGTGAATCCATTAATCCTTTGAAGAAGCATTAGAACTCTATGATCCGAGCTGATCAATTTGGAACAAAAGCTACCATTGCATTCTCATTGCCACCAACTCCTAAATAGCCATCAGATTTAAAATGCGAATATGTACTGATCCAAGTTGAACCCCGACTTAATATTGAATGGCGACTGGAGCATATTTCGAAGGCAGCAAACGATATAGCCCTTCAGATGTATAGATTAACCACAAATACAGCGTAAATACAACTTTTTAATCTTTTTTTTTTTTTTTTTTTTTTTTTTGCGAAAGCTTCATCCATCGAGCTGACCCAAAGCTCTGCGAAGTCTCTGAATCGAAAGCCTCAGATTGTCATCCTCCGACCATTCTTTGTTGCGTTGAAGATATCGAAGGGCAGCCTGGACTAAGTAGTAGTAAGTGGGGGGAGTGCAAGCATGTGAGCTAGGTTGAAAACCATCGTGGGCATCTGCGATGTCAAGAACCATCTTGGTCGCGGCATTTAACGTAGCCCTGGAACATTCCTGCCATCTTTTGAGTGATTGACATTTGGATTCAAGTTCATTGAGCGACAAATCCAGAATGTTTGAGTGAAATATGAACGAGACTCTACGGGCTTGTTAGGCTTGAATCATGATACGCAACGTGGCTGTACGGACCTCAGAGTGACGGCTATTGCTTCGCAGAGAACGTCACCTTGACTGTCGCACTGCCGTAGCATAAGTGCTAGTAACTCCTGGATCATGGTATGCATATCATTCATTGCCGTGAATCTCAGATCAAAGTCTGAAATTTTGAAAGAAGAAAGAACTTGATCAAGAATCCAGACCGCTTGGGCAGCTCGCCCAAAGGGCCCAATTTTCGAGCATCTTAGCTCAGAGACAGTTATAGAGGCTTTTGAGGGAGGCAGGGCTTGGTCGTTGTCCATTTCCATGGTTTGCGAGTCTGCCGGCAACTGTGTCTGTCCTTCCGGGAAATCACTCAGTAGCGGTTGTTCAAAAACTGTTACTTCGCAAAAGAATAGCCTGCCGCACAGCATGTCAGCATCTATACAGGTACTGAGAAAGAATCAGTCGTTGTTTGGAGGAAAGCTTTACCTTTCGCAAATAACGATTGCCCACCAGGTGTTTACTGTTTCTTTGGTGAAGTTGCAAGAATATGGTTTCGGATTCAAACCCCTTGATGTTAACGCATTGAGGTCTTTTGGCGACTGCAAAAATGGCCGATGATGAAGATGCAAGCGCATACGATAGGCCAGGCGGATACAACTAGCCACGGACGCGAAAGCCTCATCAGCCTTATCTTCTGCATATTCGTAAACTGCTAACAAGACACAAGCTTGTAAAAACGAGATCGATGGCGGATATGCGGCTTGAATCTGCACAAACAGGGACTTTATGGTGACGTAAAGTAGTTGTCGGTGTGGTACACGGCTGTTGGTACCAACCTCGCTGTGCCGAGCCAGTCTTGGACATGTATTAATCAAACAGATGCTCAATAAAAGAGCAGAATACCCGGCTGATGGGGTGGTTCCAACCGTTATGAGATCTTCATGGAAGCGAGCTCGCGAAATGAATGGCAGGTAGCGATGGAACCCTTCGAAATAACAAGCACTAGCTTTATCCACGAACAGCCCTGTATTTTGAATGATATGACGGATTTGAAGGTACAAATTGGTCTCTGATTCCGAGATACCGGCTTGTACTGACAGTAAGCCGTGTAGCGCAGGGCCGGTTTGATATGGGGCTGGGTCGCCATGGCCTGGTTTTCGTCGGCCACCGGGAGTTCCAGACTGGCAGTTCAAACCTCTCCTGTCGCAACTCGAGTTAGTGGAAAAAAGAACCACCACAAAATACTCTAGGGTGACAAGATGACTTGCATTGTGCAATACCCGCAACGAGGTAAAAGCTTATCACACTTTTTTTTACGGGTTTTGCAGGCTACACACACCTGGGCGGCATGTGTAACCCTGCAGCGGCCGTTGGCGGCCGACAGCATAATAGAAACTGTAGGCAAATTCAAGAGTGTTTTCAATTGCGGTAAAAGTCATTGCTCGACCGTTGATGAATCCGCCAGATTGTATTCGGAGCGTGGCCTAGATGGTTTTAGTGCAAATGGAACGCCGCCCGACCCCGCTTGAGGTTGATTTGTAAACGCATCCTGTTCGCTCATAAGCACCGTCATTTTTTGCATCGGCCGCCGTCGGGACTTGCAGCCGCCGCTAACCTGTTCACGGAAGACAGTATTAATGGGGCGCCATTGGTCCATCGTATGTTGTGTTTAGTTATGAGAACTGCCAGTTATCATTTGCCCTTCGATGTAACCGCTGCAAGTCGAACTTAGGCACGGATGTGGCTGCAGGATGGTCTACGGACGCCACCTCCGTTGTCCGGACATTTCGGCGCGGGGCTTGAAGTATATAATGGCGAAGTCCGATAACAATCTTGTAGAGTTTCTTGCTTGCGCCATCCGTCAAACTTAATCACCTTCCTCACGCCAATAATCATCGCAGCCTCTTCAAAAAAGAAGGAAAATCAAGATGGACTCCAATACGCTATTTAGAGTAGATGGTATCGTGGCCGTCATCACCGGCGGAGGCTCTGGTATGTTGCTCTCCGTTCTTCGTTAAAACAAGACCACTAATGTATTTGCAAGGCATCGGCCTCACGATGGCTAGGGCCCTCGTCAATCATGGCGCTGCGAAGGTGTATATCCTTGGGCGTCGTCTCGATGTGCTTGAGACCGCAGCTAAGGAGCATCCGAACCTGATCCCGCACAAGTGTGATGTCACCTCAAAGGACGACCTTCAAGCTGTTGTCAACCGCATCACCAAGGAAGTCGGATACGTCAATCTTGTCGTCGCGAATTCCGGTATACTTGGACCCGCGGTGCGCTACAACCCGGCCCATTCGGTCTCAGATCTGCGTAAGATTCTCTTCACCGACTTCTCCATGGAAGACATGACCGAAGTCTTGAATGTCAATGTCACCGCTGCATTCTTCACCATGTCGGCTTTCCTCGAGCTGCTCGATGCCGGAAACAAGAATGCACTTAGAGGTGGCTTCGGCAAGCCCGACAAGGAGGGTAGCGATGTCGTAGCTATCCAGAGCCAAGTCATCTTCACCAGCAGCATTTCCGCTTTTAGCCGTCATTACGCTTCGACGCCTCCGTACTTGGCCAGCAAGAGCGCAATCATGCAACTCACGAAACAGGCCAGTAGCCAGCTAGGCAGACATGGGATCCGTGCTAACGGCATGGCCCCGGGATGTAAGTCCTTCCGCAACAGGAGGAATCTTGGGAAACGTAGAAGACTGGGGGAGCTAACTTGATGTCTCTCTTCAGTGTTCCCCTCAGATATAGCTGCGGGATTGATCGGTGACCGCAAGCCTGAGAACGAGGGCCCTGACGATGAGAAGTTTATTCCTGCCCGTAGATTCGGCGGCGACGAGGAAATGACTGGGGCGATCTTGTACCTTACTAGTCGCTCTGGGAGCTACTGCAACGGCTCGATCTTGGTTACAGATGGTGGTCGATTGAGCCTTATGCCTGGCTCATACTAAAACATCACGATATGTCCAGAAACTTGGATTGCCTCACTTTGTAGTTGACACATGACCGGGCAAGCGACACACGCAGGTGAATTAAACTCTGGTATGACGTTTTCACAAGACTGAATATGCACAAGATCTATTGGTTGTCCGTCATTGTTACCATGCTCGAGGCCATAATCAGTTATTCTTTCAGCAAGTAGATACAATTACAACCTTCATTTGCCGTCTGTTCCTGATCGCTCGCGATCAGCAAGACTTGTTCGGACAAACAACAGTCCTGAAAAGCCGAGTTCTTTTCTATAGAGATACTTTGAGTCAGCCTGGGAAAATGTACCTGTGTTTTATCCGTGTGCTCACCAGCAGTGCGTACAAAGACGAGGTACGACATAGTTATTGACGACTAACAATGATAGGGGTTTCACGGGGATCACATTGTTGCTAGTCCCGACCATCCTGGAGACACCCATCCAAGAACTGTCTGAAGTTTTGTTCCCAGACATGGGAAAGGACCAGTTCCTCCTCTCCGCAAGATATCCATTCGTATAAGGCAAAACAGGCACCTGGCGCTTCACACCCAAGGTACAACTATTTCCCCAAAGTATGCCATGGACTCTGAAAAATCAGACGATGGGGCGTTGAAATTTGCCTGCCGCGCAATGAAACACACTACAGTGCCAATTTCTGCGGCCTGTCTTTCCGTAGAGGGCTGGGACAATGTTTGTGGCCAATACAAGCTCTAGTGGAGCGGTTGCAAGAGAGCTGTGAAGACAGCATAATCTGCCAGATACGTGAGCCAATGGCTGATTAGTTAAGTAGTTATAGCTTGAAACAACCCAAGTTAAGTTAATAGAAATAGTGATGTAGGAATCGAAGTCCGCTACTGAGGCATGTCGACATGGCGCCGTCACCTTTCAGCAACCAAAATTCTATTGTACGAAGTCACGCAGCTGAAGTTTCCTGAAACATTGACCGTCTCTTTGGTCTAAGTTTAAGGCATGGCTTGACAGAAGGCAATCGACTAAAGGTAAAAAGCCTCGATGTGTAGAACCTTACTGTTCGCGTCAAGTGAGTCACCCCTTCGGACGCGGAAGACCCGAAATCTAACTCTTCGTTGTCCTCAAAGAAAGAATACCCCCTCGGAGGACGATGTGGCTCCCGCGCATACAGACGAAAAGCGAACACAGAATACATGAATAGCTTCATTGCAACTTCTGACCACAGGTACAAGCGCGAAATTCGAAAATAGCAATGGCGTCAATCCAGATCGTGTCAGATCTTCACCTAAGCCATCGACACTATGACAATTACCATATTGCACCAAAGGCACCGTATCCAGCCCTGCTTGGAGACATTGGATGCGTGAAAGATGCAGGCTTTATCAGTTTTCTCGATAGGCAGCTCAGTGAATTCCGCGCTGTTTTCCACGTTCTCGGAAACCACGAGCCTTACGGCTCCAGTTGGGACGATATCCGGGAAAGGCTACATACCTTCCAAGAGACCAACCAACAAAGGCGCAGAGAAGATGCATCAGCCGCATTAGGAGAATACGTCCTGATGTACCAAAGAGAATACTCTATGCTTGACGCCAACATCACCGTACTTGGCTGTACACTTTTCTCCCACATTCCCAACTCCAAATTAACAACCGTCAGTAATGGGCTGAATGATTTCCGCGCGATTGATGACTGGACCGTTGAAGAACATTGTAAAAGACACAACGAAGACCTTGCATGACTCAACGCTAGGGTCAAGACCATAACAGAGGATCCTCGCCGTAAAATCGTCATCCTCACGCATCATAGCCCAACTGAGGACAGTCGCGCCGTCAAGCAGCTGCATGCCAACAGCAACCTCAGGTCCGGGTTTTCAACGGACCTGCGCGGTCAACTCTGTTGGGACAGCCCCCAGGTTAGGCTATGGGCGTTCGGCCACACACATTACAATTGCGACTTTGTAGACGAAGGAACTGGAAAACGGGTGTACACGAACCAGAAGGGCTACTCGACGGGGCGCTCGGCAGGATTCCGGGAGGGACACGTGGTTCAGATAAGCTAGGTGCCAGAGCAAAGACCTGGGCCCTGACAAAACGCGTCGCTCCTACCGCCTGCTTATACGATAAACACTGGGATTCGAGACGCGCGGTGAGGGTCATTGGTTCAACAATGGGGGTTAGGAATAAAACCGGATCACTTCCTCGGTTCCGAATAGAGCAGTTTGCAGGTTAGTGAAAATCGTTCAAGTCGGTCAATTACCGGGAGATACAGGAACGGGTTAAGCTTGCAACTCCGTTCAGTTGTTGTTGCATGTTTCTCGGAGGTTCTCGTAAAGGGGAATTTGTGAGGTGGGCTACTGTCCAGGTGATGAAGGCCCCTTTCCTCCCAGTCTCGCCATATCTCCGTATCCGGTGGATGCGGCGGCCGGTCAGCTGTCTGGGCTCAAGCTGCAGGGCATTCGGTCTAGAAGTGTCTGCAGCCGAGCTCACCGACTCTGTGGTGTTATTCTGGGCTTTGGCCCCTTTTTTTCCTCTCCAAAGTCGTGATTGCGGAGGAAGTCGGGGATTGACTGGTGGCACTGGGGAATACACACACCGGGGAACACGGGATGAATAGGAAACCGGGGATAAAGCTCTATCGAAAACTCTGAAACGATTTTCCGCAAAATCTTTTGCTCTTCAGCGACACAAGAACGTGGAGAAAAGGGGATGACTCTGGGGGCAGTTAGGGGAGGAATTCGGAGCGACTCTCTGAAGCTTGGAGAAAAAAAATGGCGAAAGTATGTCTGTACGCCTGTAGCATCACAGAGCCAAGCCATGGCTCTCCATTTATCATTTCTCCTTCTCCATCAAAAGACGTTGGAGTCGGTCCGTTGATTTCAGCGAGACGGCGCTCGCCATGGATGATTCCCACTTGGAATCGGACCGTTCAAACTCCACATTCCACTTCCATTCCACCCCGAACTGCGGGGAACGGGGGTTTCTGGCGCACCCAATTTGGGGCCCCGACGCTCCGCGCCTGGCGGTCAACTTCCCATCGGAGGAGCCGGGGAACTTCGTGGAGGTACAGCTACATCGGCGGAAAGCCCACGGGGGTTTGAGACATCAACTTTTGACAATAGGGCGGAGAAGGAGGCGGGAAGACATTGGCAGTTTGGGGCACTACCCGACGCGTCGAGCGGGAAGGGTTGTATGGGCGGCGACCTGGAGTACTCGTGTAGGGCGTTCTGATCTTGAGTGTGAAGGAGCAGAGCTGCAGCAGAGACGCAGCGACGGCGTCAACAACTGGGTGAACGTTATCCACACATCTGTCTGCATCCAACATCCCTATTCCGACGGTGAGCGCCCGGCAGTGACGGGCACAGTGCTCATGTAAAGCTGCACGCGCACGCCCTCGAGACAAGGCGTCTGAACCGCTCAGCGTCGTAAGTGTGTCGAAGCGCCTTGAACCTCAATGCCGCATAACACACCTTCAGGGCCTCGTCGCAACTCGCAAGGATGGCATTGACTCGTGTGTCGTGCCGAGCACTCACGAGTACAACTTATGCCAACATCATACACGCAGAGTGGGCTTGAGAGGGACTCGGCAGCCTTGAAAAGTTTACCAGCGTGGATTCCGTTTGCTAAACTGCGTAAGCAACAGTCTACCTCAACCCAGTTGCTACGTTATGCGACTTGACGAGTTGGCAGACAAGAGACGGTCTGATCTCCAATGAGAGGAACAGGTCGGACGCGCCGTTGGCTGACTCGCACGTGAGGGTCTTGGGATCGTCATTACTTTTTATTCTTGGTGTTTTCCCCAATTTCCAAGACATTGCACTGTGTTGTGCACGCGCTCTGCCCCACGTTGCTGGTGCCGTTGCTGAAAGGCTCAATGAATTGCACAGTGGTCTGAAGAAAAGGGGAAGTAGAAGTGGATATTTTGGCAGGAATTTGACCACGAGCAGCGTTTTCGGCTTCTCGCCGTGAGCTCACCTTGGCAGCATTGGCCGGTTCTCTTGGCTGCACAACTCGATTCCGTGTGCCAATGTTCGCTTACCCCTGCTGTTCTGCCGCCTATGACGGTGGCCAAGCGGTCGATCCCCAAGCCTCACCCTGAATTCACCCAACCAGTGTTGGCCGAGTGAGCCCCATGAACAGGTGCATTTTCAGTCCGCCATGCCTGTTGCGCCTGTTTGTTGAACTCTGAGAGGAAGAGAGAGCGAAAGAGTCAGGGCTTTACTCAGGTCGCCAGTTAGCTCTGAACCTGTCTCCGTCTTTTGGTCCACCTCAGCTCGCCCGCTCCATCCCACCCTCCCCCAACTCGTCGACGACCCACGGTCCGCCCTGGTGGAATGTGAACTGTCACTTCACCCCCGGATTATCGACGCTTTTGGGTTCTGGGCTGTCGCGTGTGTGGCGTCTGCACCCGTCCCCCGGAATCATAGCATTGGATGGCGTGGAATGGGATGGGATGAGCATGGATTGTGTCCATGTACGGATACACGCAGTACCTCCCACGTCTTTCCCACATCTTGTTTCGACCCTCACCACCTCGTTCACCCTTCCTAGTCTGCGCCCCAGCGACAAGAGAGGGTAGGACCGAGTCGGCCACTGGGGCAACGTCATAGTAGTGTTCCCCGTCAATATACTTCGGTCAGCAGACTTTGACTTACAATCATCCACGCAACATTGGCGCGGCAGCATATGTGGCTTGCAGTATAAAGCCATCATGGTGCATTTGAAGGATTTGTAGAAAGGTTGTTCCCTGAGCCTACCCAATCCGTCTCCTCGATTGGTCTTCAAAACACCTCCATTTCCCATCCCCCAACTTCATCTTAGAGCCTTCTCAGTCACCCGGATCATTGCGACACCCGCATGATACCTTGAACGCCGAGTCTCTGTTCCCTTGCAAACCAACACACATATCCCACAGCGACACAGCGTCGAAGGCTGGCAAAAGTTCACCGTATTCTTCACAACCATGGGGTTGGGCAAACTGTGAGCTCACCACGCTACCGATTTGCTAGACGTCCGACAACTAATATCCCGCGCAGGTCAATCCGCGTCAATGGCGCCGACTGCGGTGCCGAGGCCCTCGTGCTTGGTGTCATCACCAGCATTGGAGGTTTTCTCTTTGGTTACGACACCGGTCAAATCTCTTCCATGCTCCTCTTCACCGACTTTAAGAAACGTTTCGCTACCGGCGATATCGGACCGGACGGCATTCCCGAATGGGTTCCAACCACCCAGTCGCTTATGGTCTCGCTCATGAGTATTGGTACCCTCATCGGCGCTCTCTCCGGTGCATACACCGCCGACTGGTGGGGTAGACGAAGGAGCTTGAGCTTCGGTGTTGCTGTCTTCATTGTCGGCAACGTCATTCAGATCACTGCCATGAACTCATGGGTTCACATGATGATGGGTCGCTTCGTCGCCGGTCTCGGCGTCGGTAACCTGTCCATCGGTGTCCCCATGTTCCAGTCCGAGTGCTCTCCTCGTGAGATTCGTGGCGCCGTTGTCGCTTCCTACCAGCTCCTTATCACATTCGGTATTTTGATCTCTAACTTGATCAACTTCGGCGTCCGCAACTTCCAAGAGTCTGATGCCTCGTGGCGTATCGTCATCGGCCTCGGCATTGGCTTTTCCCTACCTTTGGGTTTGGGTATCCTTTTTGTTCCTGAATCACCACGTTGGCTCGCTGGTCGCCAGGACTGGGAGGGTGCACGCATGGCCATGGCCCGTCTCCGTGGCTTGAAGGACGATCCCCACTGCGAACTCGTTGAAAAGGATCTTCAGGAGATGTTCAAGGTCATCGAGGAGGAGTCCAAGACCGGCTACGGTACTTGGCTCGAATGCTTCACCGGATCTTCTGGCATCCCCAAGACCGTCTACAGAACTCTGTTGGGAATTTCTCTACACTTCCTCCAGCAATGGACTGGCGTCAACTTTTTCTTCTACTACGGAGCTACGATTTTCGAGTCTGCTGGCATTGACGACCCTATTATGATGCAGCTGATTCTTGGAGCTGTTAACGTTGCGTGTACCTTCTTCGGTCTGTACGCCGTTGAGAAGTACGGCAGACGATGGCCGCTGTTTATTGGTGCAGTCTGGCAGACCGCTTGGCTCACTGTGTTTGCCTCGGTCGGTACAGCTCTGCCTCCCGAAACCAACAGCACAACTGGCATTGTCATGATTGTGTCGGCTTGCATGTTCATTGCTTCCTTTGCTAGTGTAAGTCTCCACATCCTTTTATCCATCAATCATATGAGTTTGTACGCTGACCTGAACAGACATGGGGACCTATGTGTTGGTGCGTCATTGGCGAGACTTTCCCTCTTCGAACTAGAGCCAAGCAGGCGTCCCTCGCCACGGCCGGCAACTGGCTCGGAAACTTCCTTATCTCCTTCCTTACACCTTACGCAACCGCCGGCATTGGGTACGCATACGGATTCGTCTTTGCGGGCTGCAACTTGGCTGGTGCGTTGCTTGTCTGGTTCTTCCTCTACGAGACGAAGACTCTGTCCCTCGAGAATGTCGATCGCATGTACAGCGACCCCAGTGTCAAGCCCTACTCTTCCAGCAGGTGGGTGCCGCCAGGCTATATCACACGAAAGCAGAAGGACGATTCGGCCTTCCAACGCGCTTCGGTGCACACCGAAAATACTGCTGTTGGCGACAACCAGCACAAGGAGAAGACGAGTGATGATGAGAGGCCTTTCTCTGAACACCATCAGGCCAAGCAAGAGCCTTTGGTCAACAACGTCTAAATGTACTATAAACATGGAGGGGATGGGAAAGCATGAGGTTTACTTGGTATATAGCGCTTGAACACCTGGATATGGTGTTGGAACTGTATTAATATGGCATACTGCATTCATAATGATTGGAATGAACAAGAAACATGACCAGTACTTGGTTCTTACCTTCGATTTGCTTGTCTTTACCAGTTCACGTCGCAACCCTTGACAACACACTTACTGCATCGACTTATCTACATGTCCAACTCACGATGCAGTCTGTCTGGCTTCATAGGAGAGACCTGCGATATAAATCTGCAACTCACATGACGGAGAGACTCCTAATAGTTGAAAAGCGCCTTCTCAGAGCATTCACGTTGACCTCCCGGCTGCTTTATTATTCAATTCATTTACTAACGTCTATGAATGCAAGCGGAATGTCTTACTGTGTTCCGCCTGTACGCATGAAAATATTCGATGGTCTATCGCGGTGCGCAAACTGTTCATCAACCTCGTACTCAATCTCTGGACCATCTTGCTTGAAGCCCAACTTCGAGTACACATGTCTGCCCATGCTCGACGCCTCGAGGAGCAATTCCAGCCCCCCGCGTCTCTTGGCCTCGTCGAGACCCCACTGCACAAGCTTCTTGGCGATCCCTTTTCCTTGAAACTTTGGGTCCACGGCACACATGTCCAGCACGAAGACCGCCGGCTCATCCGAAGTCGCCTTCTCGCGGATGACCTCCTCGCGGCGCTTGTGCAGTGAACCCATGCACGACGCGGCATAGCACTGCTCAGCCTCATTGCCCGGGAAGATGGACTCTAGGTCGAGCTCCTTGATCAGGTCCTTCGGAGGCGGGTCACCGTGGCCCTCGACGGCTGATTGTTGTACCCAGATGGCCATGCCTGCGATTATGCGCTGGCCAGATTGGTTGGGGTCCGGCAGGGTGGCCTTGAGGAAGACGGTGTTCGACTCGCCCTTGTTGTTCTTGGTCACAGAGCCGAAACGGTTAACCATGCGCGAGGCGTGGAAGGCCTGACCCTCGGGGGTGTCCCAGCCGGGATTCATGGATATGAAGACGCCATCATGGACTTGGTGGCCGAAGGCGTTACTGACGACCTCAGAAACTTGGGTGAAGTCTTCGGGTTGCGAGATGACGTCGATGTGCACATCGGCGTACTGCCCCGCGTTGGTGGTGCTCGCCATCCTTGCTGCGGGGAAGCTGGGTAAAGTCGGTGGCGTCTTTTGACCGATTCGCGTCGGCCGAGTGTCGAGATGTTGGATCTAGGACGATTGGACGGTATGAGATGCGATCTTTAAGATGAGAGCGTTGATGTGAACAAGTGTCGTCTGGTGATGAAGTGGGGATAATGATGGTACCAAGCTAACATTCGGTGCAAGAGACTGCCAGCCGAAGCTAACCCTGCTTGAGGCATGAATTATCCGGTTCTCAGCGCAAATGACCCACTGGACTCCGCAATTCGGAAACTGCCATGACTGCCCATACAATAGAATAGGACTCTGCGAGCAATTTGGTGCTAGCGTGAAGGATTGGAAATGTCGTTGACGAACAAGGGCGATGAATTGTTGGGAGACGTGTCTGTGATACAGTGGCTTCATGTAGATCAAGATCAATGGTCATCCATTCGCAACTTTTGGAAGCTTTGAATCTTAGAACACATTTCCTCAAATGAAAACTGTCAACAGCGTCGAATGGCAAACAATTTCGGCCGCATTAACATGGGACAGGACGAGTCGGACAACGTGGGGGTAAAATAAAATTTGTAAAAGAAAACACAATACATGACAGCTTCACAAGAGAGGGATTGTTCTCCGGTCAAAAGCCTTGGGAATTTCATGGGGAACTTGGGAGTGGTTCTTTACATTTCATCTGGACGAGCTAATCGCACATGTGTCGATGACTCTGAGTACGGCCAAGTATGTGCTCTCAAGAGGGTATTGATGTACAATTTAACCTGAAAGCTACACGACATCGCTGTATTCTGCTTTTACGGCGTGTTTGAATTAGCGGTAATGCGAACTGTGGCTACAAAGCCTACATGTTGTGAATTTAACCTTAAAGCATGTAGGCGCCCAAATGCTGAAATAATCGTTGGTGCACAGGGTGAAATTTTCTAGTTATTCTGTTCTGAGAATTCAGTTTCCTCGTGGCTATATTGTAGTCTGATAGGAACACCCCTAAACGGTGTCTGCACAGTTGCTAGTTGTAGATTCCAGACTCTTGTTTTCAACCAGGTTTAAGCCTTGTGTGCTACAATCCGTTAAGCATAACCAGACCAGAACCTGTCTAACGGCACCTGTCGGCTACAGTACAGGATACTTTAGTGTAAGTTGCTGTTCCAGTCCGCCCACAAGCGGTCAAGAATATTTCACACTGCAAAGAAGGAAATCACAATAAGCACGACCTAACAAATGAGCACATGATATGTCCGGGGAAACGCGGGATATATACAACTTATTTAGAACTAAATGACTATAGTATAAGTTTTATACTAACAATCCAAGAGAAAAGGCTGTTAAAGTATCAATCACAGCAACAACAGCAACATATTAAATCAACTAGAGTATACCTATTGTTACCTGCTCCGACATAACGAACCTGGAAACCGCTTGTGCTACCTCACGCGTGAGTTTGACGGTGGCGAAGGCCAAAATACAAACGGCAAGACCGTTATCGGCGATATTGAAAAGGGGCAAGGTTCAGACCGCTTCTTTGACAGAGACATCGTTCTTTCTTGCTTTGTTCTCTCATTTAGACTCCTTGAATAGGTCTTAGGCAAGCATTTCCGGCTTATATCTGCCCATCAGGCGGGATGATAGACGAAGCAACAGACAGCACGAAATGTATAAGTATCAACAAACACGACGGCAATGGAAATTACAGTGCCGAGAGCTCAATCACCGAGAATTCAGCGCTTGCCATATCTGGCTAGACTGATCAAGTCAAGGTGACTATCATCATGATTTCAGCCAGGCTATTGAAAGCGAGATCCACGAAGCAACAAGATCAACGACAGTGGACTATAATGCCAGCTCAACAGCACTTCTGAGGCCCTAAATAGACCCTGATCAAGTCCATCTTTTGCTACCCTTTAGAAAGCTGCCTGTTTGGAGTTGGGCATGGAGACTAGTCACCTTGGGAGGGCAGACTCAGATTGCATTGCAGTAGCGAAATAGGCGATATTTGGTGTGTTATTTTCATCAATCCATTCAGCCGAATCCCGCGCTGTTTCGGCATAAACATGTCGGCGTACGACTCTAACACCATAAAGACAATCAATGCTTTCAACAATTTGCAAGTTATGCGTGAAATGCTCGAGGGTCTTCCTCACGCACATAGTTTGTCTTTCTTTACCTTGCCTTAAAGAAAGCACTCTTGTAAATCCATGGTCAGCAACGTGATTTCTGGTGCTGTGGGCTTTTCCATCTCGCCTAACAGGCCACTCTCTCCCTACATTAAAGTATCGTTGACTTTGTTCGGACTGAGGTGCAATCATGCCTCTCTTCTTCAAACAATGGGTGCAGCTGCTAATTTTCACCACAAGGGCATGGGGCGCAATACTATCCTCTTGGCTGATTATATCGACTTTCAATACGCCAACAAGACCGTCCTGGTCACTATTATGCTTGTACTGGAGTTTGCTAACAACTGGCCCATTGTTAAAGGACTACACAGGCACACAGGCTGGCCCTCTGTTTATACATATTCGTCCATGGGCCTTTACCCAAATTTGGCATTCTAAGGCTATAGCACAGCACAGCAGACAGTATAGCTAGCAAAATGCACAGTTTTATTTACTTTGATAGGTACCTAAATATAGTATGACGGGGCGGAGCAAAAGACGACCACCTAAGCATAATAAATGGTATAGTAGAAGTCGTCTTAAAGCCCTGCACTATTACCGTATGAATATGCTTACTAATTGTTCACTATCCAGTGACAGTTTGGTTTATATGAGCGATGGCCGTCAAGTCCATTCACTGCAAGGGAGCTAATAACAAGCTAAGGCCGGGAGTATGCGCAGAACTGTAGCTCCTAAGCCTTGTGGTGGCCTCAATGCTGAGTATGGTTAAAATTATCCTTTTTCTTCACGCCCGCAAACAAGCTTATCCGCCGCGCTGTAAGCATTGTGAAAGCGCTAGTGCCCCACGACCAGTCTTTCGACGCAGCGTTGCTGTCCATGTTGTGCTTGTAGCCCCCCACCTCCCCTCCTCCAACTTGAAGCTAATGCCGGTGGATTCAGATCGGGCGACGGCTCGGCTCAACAGATCAGCCTTGCTTACCTGCAGGTGTTCGGAGAACATAAAGCCCTGCACTGTATTGCATCGTGGCGTGAGACCGTCTGGCATCAAGCTGCAATGTACTCTCTAGCTCTCTCACGGGTGATCCCGATGGACTACCATCCGGGTTGCAAACAAAGGCGCACACCTAACAGACTGCCAGAGTCTATGACCTCTGAGCTATTGTAAGCCTTCTTAGTAACACGAAGAATCACATCTCCGAGTTCATTCAGAGACTGTATTTGTTTGTGGAATCTTCTATTGTCTAGTTATATGTATAAACCTACCTGGGGCAAGACGACAGACAGCTGTCTGCTAACCTCAGGCTTTGTTAGTTGGCAACGTCAAAGTGTGCGCTTGCTACTGCAAACCGGGTGACAACCAAACGAATTGGCTGGGCTGGGCTGGGCCTGGCCAGTGGTGCGGGGTTGGCCTGATGCTGCATGCATGGTCGGTGAGGGCGACTGCGACGTAAATCAGTAAGAAAATGCAACAGTCTTTGGATGTTTTGTACTTGACGTGCCTGACACAACACCAATTGGAAGTTCCAGCTCGGGTTTTGGCCAACTAGAGCAGGGCGGGCGGGCCGACTAAAGTACAGCGCTGGAGATCAGCCGGTTGCGAGGGGGGGCAAGGTCCGGCCCGGATGGCGCCATGCCACCGCCACCATGTGACTAATAAATACAATCGAATCGCCCCCCACCGTTTCGGTTCACATACCCCGCCGTGTCCACGACTGCGCAACGCGCGCTCGCAACCAGACCCTTCGCCGCATGGAAACGGCCGCTATTGTACAACAGAACACAGAGAGCGGCAAACGATCATGTTCATGACACTGAAAAGCGCGGGTGATGGCGGGAACGCCGGCATGGTGCAGGTTGCCTCGAGGTTCGCCGGTGGGGGCGGGAAGCGGACGCGTCGAGGATCGAGCAAAAATCCCGATTACCCGCAGGCTCAAACGATCAATGTACGTTCTACCCAGCAACCACGACTGCCTACTGTACAGCATGTTGCTTCGGCGATCCTCTTCTCGATTTGTTTAGAGTTGGACCCTCCCATAGTGGCACTTCACTTCTCCTCTTGCTAGTATACGTCTGGGCCCGCTTTCACCCCCATTCTCCATGCGGATCGCGGATGAGGTGGGCCATGGATGTGGAGATGCAAGTCCAAGAGCGAGGAGAGAAAGTCAAAAGGGAGAGAGAGGGAGAGAGAGAAAAGAAGAGGCTCGCGCACTTGTCTATACCTCTCAACTAACCTGAGCAGTCCCGTACCTCCACGCGTCCCGAAAATTCTCCCGCTTCCTCCAGAGATTGTGAAAAATGCAGTAACAGCACAAAATCTCGCAACGGTGCCTTGGAGGATCCAATCCGCAGCTTCCTGTCAGACAAACACAACCATACCTTGGCGACTGGTACAGATCATGATGCAGTGGACGCAGAGTACCGCAGCACCAACCTGCATGATGGTATGCCGATCTCATGTAATCAGTTCCGTTGTACTACCCAGATCTTTAGTGTTGGCCGATCCAGCGGAGCTCAGGGCTTGCAAAGCTCACGGTTCACAGCCAAGTATAATGAAAGATGCTGACTGCAACTAGTTCTCAGCTTAGCCGAAACTGCAGACACCTTACCCGGCTCCCTGTTGTCAAGCATGCCTAGTCCGACATCTTTCGACAGCCTCCTGGAAGCGTCAGAGTCTCCCATGCCGCCTTCTCTGTCTCTGGATGAGTTTATGGCCTCCGACACGGGAAGCTCAACTGGCTCCGGGCCCTGTTCCTGCACCAATAATCTGCTCAAGATCGTCCAGCAGTTCGACGACGACGATTTTGGACTGGCCTCGCTCTCCTTGGACGAGGTGATGAAGTTGCAGAAGTGGATCTTGTTCCAGTGCTGTCAACCTCTAGATTGCCCGCCTTGTCAAGCTCTGCCGGCCGTCCATACCGTTCTGCTCATCATTTGCGACCGCATGACCGAGATATTCGAATGCATCGAGAAGCGCATCCGGCGCACAAACAGCCAGCCGCACGGGACAAAGAGGCAGAATGACCCAAACTACTTGTCCGACGGTATGCGATTCGCATCGCCCGAAGTGAGACGGTCCTCTGGCAATCTCTTTGACGCGTCCACGGGCAACGTTGCTGGCCAGATGGACTGCAACCCCAACCTCTTCCCACCCGAATTTCAGAGGGGCTATTCAGACGAAGAGCAGGTCCACATGATACGAGTTTTGTTAAAGCTGCAAATGCGCAACTTCCGTAGCCTGCTGGTGCGGGTGCACGATGCGAATCAGGCTTCAGGCAGGGAGGCGCGCAAGTCAAAGGTCAAGTCCCTCACTGCGAGGCTCTCAGCGGCCGAGGTTGGGATTGAGAATTCATTACGAGACACGTTGAAGCATATCTTGGGCAACATTCCCAACTCTGACTTGGTCCGGTAGCACGGTCAGCGCGGGAGAGACTCTGGCGCGTTTTAGGGGTATTTGGGGGGGGAGGTGGGGAGAGGACGCATGTGCGCGCAGTAAGTTTGCAAAGGCGTCAATCGATCCATGTATCACGTAAACTGCTGCTTCTGGAACATACAAAGAAACATCATCGACTACCGCACTCCAATTCCGAGTTGTGTGGAAGCGCGATGCCCACTTCCCTTGTCCAGCACCCTGCATTGTTGTCACCGTCTAGCCTAGCCCGGGCCCCCTCACTTCGCTTCTTTCCCCTGTTAATTGGCCCCGACATCTCGGGGCCTGACGACGACTTCGATCTTACTCTGAGGAGTGAACCAAGAGCCGTTGATTTTCCACTCCCCATCTCCCACTAGATTGACATCAAAGTGGCGATAGAGCTCGAAAGTGACCTTCCACATCTCTAGTATGGATATGTTTTTCCCAATGCAGCTACGTGGACCGTATCCGAACTTTTGGAAGGTAAAGCGAGGGAATAATTAGCTCAAGTAGATTATTGTGGCATTTGGAACGTGCAAGGATGAGGGACACAAAGCTTACGGAGAATTGGTTTCGTTTCATATCCTTGATTCGCTCTTCGTCGCCTTCGATCCACCGTTCGGGGCGGAACGTATGTACATCTTCGCCGAAGACAGCCTTATTTCGGTGAATGACCCACGCATTGACCCCGACGATGGTACCCTCGTCGAGATGCACGTCGTGCAGGGTAACGCCGCCCTCCGGGACCACACGTTCGAGTATGAAACCTGTGGCTGGATGCATCCTCATTGCCTCGTTGATGACGGCCGACCTGATGTCGGGGTGCATGAGTCAGTGCTTCCGCCAAGGGAACACACGAAGACAGCTCATGGCCTGCCGAGAACAATCAAAACTCACAAATAAGGCAGCTTGACGGCTTCCGCATAAGTGATGGGGCTGGATGCCCTCCCTTCAACCTGCGCACTATTGATCTCGTCTTCTAGTTTCTTCTTCTTTTCGGGGAACTTGCTCAGGTGGTAAATAACCGAGCTCAGGCTGACAGCCGTGGTGTCCGATCCGGCAATGCTGTGTCAGCCGGTCAGTGGCTATCCCGCCATGGGATTGAGAGGCCGAGGCAACTCACACATTTGTGGTGGTTATGGCAATGATTTCGTCTAGGGTTAGACTGTTGGGATCGGCCTTATGAGACGCGAGAAGCTGGTTCAGGATATCTTTGCGCTCTACCGGTTTCCTCAGTCGTTCTTCCACCTGCGTGAGGGAAAATTGCAGGATCTTGTTTGTCTTTTCTATGCTGGGGAAGAGTTTGGGAATCAACGGATTCCCCAGAAGAAACTTGTGGGCGAAGGGAATTTGACCAATCTGACTACAATGTTAGCAGTCGCGACGGGGACGACGGAGGTTGCGATTAACCAGAGACACGTAGACCAGGAGGCCACCGATGGCAGCAATGATTCCATCGAGATCTTGGCCCTTCTCCAGAAATCCGAGATCTTTAGAGAAGTTGACTTGGCCGAGGACATCAAAGGCGAAGTAATGCATCCAGGAAACCGGGTTGATGGGGACTTTGCCGTTTCCCGACACCTCGCGGAGGCGCTGGAGCAAGAGGCCAACGCACTTGTCAACATAAGGCTCTAGCCCCACGACGGTGTCCATGGAGAAGGCCTTGACAGAACCACGCTTGAGCCTCATGTGGTAGTCATTACTTGTGGTCGTGAAGAGTGTTGGGAGAAACCTGCCGCGGTAAATGGCCTCGGCCAGTGGATAAAAAGCCGACTAAAGAGGGCGAGAGATGGTATCAGAAGCCGGATCAGATCAAGATCACCAGGTTTCGACATTCGGTTGGGAGACGCACCTTGGGAAACACGTTCTGAACGCCGTAAATGGCTCTCAGGCTTTTTGGGTCCGCCAGCGAGACGTGGTTGGGTCCAATCCTAACGATGTCACCATAGTCCTCATGGACCCGTAGATTCTCTCGGTGCATGTTCTGCTTCCACACCGCTCGCAACTTCCACAGGTTGGAAAAGCTGGCAAGCCATGGCCCTGGTATGTCCTTCAGACCATGACGGCGTTTCGTCAAATAGAGTTGCGTGACGACGACTGCCAACAACGCGAGCAACGGGTGGCCTTTAACCCATGCCCATCCGGAATCCAAGCTCTTGGTTGGGATGGTGAAAGAGGCAGTGGTATTGGTGGCCATGGTTATACTTATTGATGGATACTCAGTGATAGATCGGTTCCTCGGTTGCTTCAAGAGCCGAACCAATGAGTAGAGTCGTGCTACGGCTCTAGTTACTCTACAGACATTACAGTGCAAATATACCGCCGTGACAAAACCAGATCCTCTTAGGCGGGCAGTCCTTTGTTTTGAATCCTTTCTAGAACCTAGTGAAGCAGGCAAAAATGTCACCACTGCGCGCTCCAAGTCAGGCTACTGTCTTTGGATTTGCTCTGGCTCTTTCCCATCTGCAACAAGCGATACATGGCACAAGTAGACGAATTGCACCATATTCAATTATTCAAATAGCCTTGTACAGAGTATGGGTGCTGAAAGCCTGCAGACTTGCTTTTGGCGGATGCCCAACAAAAGTTACCAGCCTGCATGCACGAGGTGGGTGTCTTGACAAGTTTGTGGTACCATTCCTCAAAGGGAGATGACATGATTCTCAATAGCCCCATTGGAACTGTCTATGCTGACTGAAGTCAATTTCCTAATAAGGAATTACCCTTTCGGGTAAGTGGAGCATTATGCAGGGATGGGGCGTGTTGTCGTTTGTTGCTGACACAGCACAAAGCCACTGTCAACTCCCTCGCAGCACCACCCCATTCCAGCCGATCCCCTTCTCGGCAGACAACCATATGGCATGTGTTTCTTGGCAACATGCCTTGCGAGATACATAGCACTCAGTCTTCTCACGATTTAGGTAAACTCTCTCCTCATGCGTCCGTAGCCTTCCGCTGTTTGATGGTGTGGGCATCAAACAGGACCCCTGCAGAACGAGGAGGGAAATCGGACATGTTTATGGGTTGGAAGGTGAGCTGAAAAGGAATTGGAGGACGTGTAAATAGTATATACCTATGTGTAGCGAACCTTGTACGAGGCGTCAATGCCACCCTCTGCCATCTATACCCTTCCGCTCTCCCTATCCCCAGCTGCCCCACTTCATTAGCGTTCAACGCTCCGTTTGCTGCCGGCTGTGTGATTGCAAACCGAAAACTCATCATGGCCGACAAGCCGCAGAGCTGCCTCGTCCCTTACGTGGATATAGACAAGGTGCCCGCCGAGTTGGCCGCGGCCATCACCCGTCTGCCTTACCGACGCAACATCTTTTACCTGCTGGGCCACTCTCATGGGGCGTTCCCTCCCCTCATGAGCACGTACGCTGCCTTTTTCGACGGCAAGAAACGCACGCTGCCGCTGCTGGACTGGCAGCTAGTCGTGTTGCGCATCTCGGCCACCCTGGATGCCGAGTATGAGTGGGAGGTGAACAGCCCCGTGGCGCGACTCAACGGCATGCCCGAGAGCAAACTTGATGCGCTGAAGCAAACGGCACGGAAGGGCCAGGCCGTGATGGAGGCTGAGCCCGAGTTCTCGGTCCGCGACAAGGCCATTCTCGGGCTGGTGGACGAGCAGCTGGACACGTACAACAACACCGAGGAAACCGTTGGCCGCGCCAAGACACTGCTCAGCGTCGAGGAGTTGGTCGAAGTCTACATCGTGATCGGCCTCTACGTGCTCATTGCGCGCATCACGAAGGGCCTGCGCATCGATCTGGACGGGGACATTCCAGGTCTCGAGGACAGCTTGAAGAAGGTGGTCACCAATTGATAGAGCCCACTCAGCATTGTAGTGTACATGTCATGGAGACAGAATAGACAGACGCACGAGTTGCCGAGAAGTGCAACCGCCGTCGCTCATTTCGAATTCACCAGTTCAACCAAGATAGTGAGAAGAAAAAGAAACAGAAGAAGCAGACACATTCATTAATCATGGTCTCGCCCCAATTGGAGGCCAATTCATTGAATCTCCACACCCTGAGGGTGCCCCTGTTCTGGGCCTAGCGTCCCGCCCCGGGGCCTGCGACATTCCGCCCCACCCCTGTAATTCCCTTATTTGGCTGCTGCCCTGCTTTGAAATTTGTGATTTCTCAGCCGAGCAAACACGGGAATCTCAGAACGTACCCAACACAGGGTGAATTGAAAAATGGCCAGGACAATGGGGTGGGAGGTCGGATGCTTATAGGCAGGGCGCTAGCCGTAAATCGTTGTTCCTGGGGAAAAACAGAAGAAGAGAAAACCAGCTCCTTCACCTCTACGTTTCTTTTCCTCTCCTCCACCTCAGTACCCAGGACGACACGACCTGTTCGTTGGCCCCAAAAAGCTGTACGGCACCTCACTACATCTTTCTTCGTTTTCCGCTTGAGATTCGGTCTTTTTCGCCCTTGGAGCTGTCTAGTTTCGTCCCTGCACCCTATCATCTCTATTATCAACAAACGCCGCTTGCTACATACAATGTCGTCGACATCGACAGAAAAGCCCTTGGAGGAGCATAGCATCCCCGCCAACGCTCACGAGGAAGCTTTCCTTCACGAAGGAACCAAGAAGGAAGAAGGAAGTGTTGGCGTTGCCGAAGCGGATGAGAATGCTTCACCCAGGAATATTCACGGCCTTCCCGTGAGCGATGCCTGATCACCAAACACTCAATGAGACGGTAGACTGACGTGGCGCGCAATTGCAGTGGGTTCTGGTCGTCGTCTCCATTCTCTCCAGCATTTTCCTCTATTCCTTGGACAACACCATCGTCGCCGATATCACACCGGTGCGTAATCCAGCCGCGCTTCCCTCCTTCGAGCAAAGTGGAATTGATCAGTACTAGGCTGTGGTAAACCGATTCGGCGACGTTGTCAAGCTACCTTGGCTATCGGTAGGGTAAGTTTTGAGGCAATATCACGGGTGATGTGAAGGGGAACAGAGACAGGACGGGGAGGGGAGATAAAGGCCCTGGGCTGATGCGCCCTCACACAGATTCCTGCTTGGCGGCGCCGCCGTCGTTCTACCCTGCGCGAAACTTTACGGACTCTTCGACGCCAAGTGGATGTACATCATCTCGTCGATCATATTCAACGTCGGCTCTGCTCTCTGTGGTGCGGCCCCCAACATGAATGCACTCATTGTCGGTCGGGTTCTCGCCGGTGTAGGAGGCAACGGCATGTATCTCGGGGTCATGACACTTCTCTCCGTTTTGACTACGGATAAGGAGCGTCCGGGCTATCTCAGCTTCGTGTAGGACCTACCCGAAACTACCCTCAAAAAAGAGGAGAGAAAGCATTTGCTGACTGCTACTGCCAGTGGTCTTGTATGGGGAGTTGGTACTGTCTTGGGACCCGTCGTCGGCGGTGCGTTTGTCGAATCCAAGGCCACCTGGCGCTGGGCATTCTACATCAACCTCTGCGTTGCTGGACTCTTCGCCCCGGTCTACCTATTTCTGATACCATCTTTCAAGCCGCAACCTGGAAGAACTTTCGCGGCCCTAATCAAACAGTTCGATGTCGTCGGCACTATCCTCAACCTGGGAGCCATCACCAGTCTCGTCATGGCCATCAACCTCGGCGGGTCGCTCTACGCCTGGAACAGCCCGCAGATCATCGCCCTCTTCGTTGTCATGGCCGTGGTCTTCATCATCTTCGGCATTCAGCAAGGGGTTCCATTTTTTACCGCTTTGGAGAACCGAATCTTTCCCGGCCAGTTCTTCCGCAACATAAACGCCCTGTTTCTCTTCATTTGCGCATCCGCGGTCAACACGGCCGGGTTCATCCCCATCTATTACGTTCCCCTGTACTTCCAGTTTACCAGAGGGGACAGCGCCATCGACGCTGCCGTTCGCTTGCTTCCCCTCATCATCGTACTCAGCGCATCAATCCTGGCCAACGGCCATTTGATGGGACGCTTCAGCTACTTCCAGCCGTGGTATGTGTTCGGAAGCATCCTGGCCCTGATTGGTGGCGTTTTGATGTCTCGCATCACGCCAGACACGCCCACAGCCAACATTTACGGCTACGAGGTCTTGCTCGGCATTGGAACGGGTTGCTATATTCAGGCCGGATATGCCGTCATTCAGGCAGTGGTTGCTCCAGCGGAGATGGCCTACGGCATTGGCTTTATGATGCTCGGTAAGTCTTGTCACACTCCGTTCAATCAAACCACGCGCGGAGGAGCACAGCCGGACTGACAGAAGATTTTATGTCCTTCTATAGGTCAATTGGGTGGCATCGCACTCGGTCTCGCCGTGGCTGGCGCCGTGTTCATCAACGAGGCACTCTCCGGCCTCGCAGCTCTTTTCCCAGACGTGTCCCGTTCCACCCTGCAGCTAGCCATCACTGGAACGAGCGGCGCTTACTTCAGATCACTCACCCCGGAGCTCCGAGAACAATCGACTGAAGTCCTTGTCAGTGCAATCGGCAAGACTTTCATTCCAGTCTATGTCGGCGCTGCCGTAAGTCTGGTGGTGTCCGTCTGCTTCACGGTACGTGTTGTGGGATTTTGCTGTCTTCGTTAGCGAGATGGTTCGAATACAAAAGATGCTGACTGACACTCAATTGATAGAAGAGGAAACTCTATGGTGATGTTGTCGCCATTGCAGCATGATCGATGTCGAGTAAGACCTGTTGCAGCCAGAGGCTTTCAGGGTCTTATCAGTTGAGCAAACGAAATGGAGATAAGACGTGTCCTTCAGCACCGTAGAGTGATAACTTGTTGGCACAAAAACCGCCGCCATGAGACATCCTTAGTCTTTGACAGAAGTCCACTTCATTGTGGCTAAGATAGGTCCATGATATGTTCGGAGGCAGGGCTTTTCTTCCTTGTATCCTGACTGGCCCGGCCCCAGCATACAGGCTTCTCGGCACACAGAACTTGTACGATATTCGCTAAATAATGCATCAACGTCGTGTAGTTGAAACACAGCCGTACATACCTCAGGGACTATTGCTATGCCCCGTGAAACTGAGCATAGGTGCTTAAAAACATAAGGCCTCTGCACACACCGCACATGAATTTTGTCATTTGTGACATCGTAAAATAGAAGAAAACTGAATGTCTTCTGTAGTATACGATCATAAGGCCTGGTTTGTTAAACCGCTTACCGGCATGATAGAATTTAACTATTCCTTTGCTTTGAACACGGCCATTAACTTTGGGACCATAACTACAACTATTTTCGTCTCATTACTTAATCTCGTCATAACATACAACTACTTGAAAAATCAAACGTTTTCGCAATAACTTACTAGACTTTTGGTCGTCATATTGTTTCAATCCATGCTTTTACGTCCTATTCAAAGATTTGCCGCCTTGAAATATATTCTGAAAAGCTTAAACATTAACTGTAATAAGCTTCATGATGCTTGACTCACTATTACGATTTGTGGGGCATTGCACGCCACTCGCATCTGTTAGTATAAGCAGAGATACAGACGCATTTCGTCAACTAAACGAAAGTTTCGAAAGATAGGCCACAAAAGGATAGGGACGGAACGGTGGGACAAAGCTTGGACAACAGTGCAACAAAAAGACGAATGATAGCATCTAGCTACACTATCCAAAGCATAACAGCCTGGTGTAAAAATGTAACTGCTTGGTCTTTTTGCAAAGCCTTTTCTTTTTTGATAGACTGTTCACTTGAAGGGTTTTTTGTTTTATCTTATGTACGAGGCCCTCGGCTCTTACTAATCTTTATTTTGATAATGTTTGATAATTTCTACTGAAAATCCCAAACTAGTTTTTTGTATCCAACATCCTTGCTTTCGGCGTTCTGTAAAGATTCGCGTACGATTTTCTCGAGCGTACCTTGGTTGTCGTTCCCTTGGGCCCATTTTACGAAGCGGACACTCGGACACTTGAGGCTTCCATCGGTCAGAAGGCGAGCAACTTTGTGGAACAGCGCCTCGGCGTTGGCGGTCCCTATCCTATTCAGAACGTCAGAGCTTCTAAAGGGTAGAAACGAAAGTCGTCTGTGGAACAGGTGCTTCGTGTTGACAGTAAGGCTTCCAGAAGATCCCCCGAGCATGCCTAGCAGCACATATTTCCCACCTGGCGCGAGGGTCTCGATCAGGCTCTGGCCCACGCTGCCAAAGACGCTATCAATGGCCAGCACAATATTTTCTTGGATAGCCTCGCTCCCATAACGCTCTAGCTCCGACTCCGTCAAAACTTTTGCGGCGCCCAAGCCCAGGAGTTCAGCCTTCGTCTCTGGCGCGCATTCACGGTCTCGGATGATCAAGATGGCGTGGACGCCTTTCCGGCACGCGAGCTGGGTGAGGAACTGCGCGACGCAGCTCGTCCCCGCAGACGCGATGACCCAGTCCCCCTCCCGTAGGAGCATCACTTCTTCGAGGAGAAGCCAAGCAACCAAAGCGGACGACCGCAGCAGGGATGCTGCCAACGGGGGTGTGTCCCTGGGCAGCTTCAGTAGAGATTTCGCGGGCAGGATAGCGTGGGTACGCCAGGTCCCGAGGCCCAGCTCTCGTGGGATGACCACGTCGCCAGGTTCTAACTCGGGATGATTTGACTCGACAATGACGCCACAACCGTCGAATCCAGGGACTGGCTCCCCGTCGGCGACGTAGCGGGGCTTGATTGGATACTGGTCTGTTAAGACCATGAGATCGACCCTATTGATCGGGGAGGCAAGCAATCTGACGAGAACAAAGCCTTCGTCTTCTTCGCCGAGAACAGGTATCTCATGCATGATAAGCCCTAGGGATGGTCCCGGATTGGCGACGCGATAAATCAAACTCCAAGCCATCTTGAAATGGGTGAGATGTTCTGGCACAATGCGGCTCGTAATGGAATAATAAACAAGTGTTGGAATAACAATCTTCCTTTTCTTTATCTGTCGGCAATCTAGAGTTGTTGTTCTTGGTACTTTCAAGTATCTCAATGAAGGTGAGCCAATGGAGCTTTATAGCTGCTAAGGTGATTTTATGCGTGTAGTACAATGTCCATAGACTATTTGCAGCATTCGGTCTTGAATCACTGTCAACTCACTGCACACTCAGTTTGGCATTCATCGAAGTATCCTTTTCTAGTATATCCAATAACGGTATGGCCTCATATGGAAATTGTCTATGGATCTCAGGGTCTCATGCCTTCAGTACCCCACCCCCACCCACATGCAGGATGCTGCATGCATATGAGCACGAAATCACTAATCTTTGCGCTTTCCCGTTGCACCTGCCGCATCCGTCCCTATGCAGGCTTCCCTAAACTCGTCAATGACCCTGTCGCCGACGCGGGTTGATTCAATAGTGCTGAGCTGGGCGTATAGGCCTGCCCGTCCTAGTTGGGCAGGTCACGAGAAGACGGGTTGCTCCACTTGATCTGTGTTATGCCATCGAAGACGGGAAGGATCAGGACGTCGACGCGGGGGTCCTGGACAATGCGAGTGTTGAACTCGTGCAGGGCCTGGCCGCAGCTGAGCCAGTACTGGCGGATGTGGTCGTTGATCCACGGGGCGCAGTCAGCACCGACGGAAAGCCCGCGGGCAAATACTATTTAGTTTTGAATGTCAGTTTCCAGTTTGATTGGCTAGTGAACATAAGGCAACTTACCGTTGTCGCAGAAGATGATGCCGTTGGGGGACAACAACTTGCGGTCCAGAATGGTCTGGACGTACGAGGCGTAGCCGTCCTTGTTGGCGTCGACGAAAATGAGGTCGAACTCGCCCTCGAGTTGTTTGAGACTACAGGTCACAATGCATAAGCAGGTCTCAGCCCCAATCTCAGCCCCCACTCGCAAGAAACATCAGCTTACCTTTCATCGGCAGGGCCCTCGACCAACCTGACCCGATCCTTGACGCCAAATTTCTCGAAAGCCTCCTTAGAAGCCGCAATCATCTTAGGGCTCAACTCGAGCGTAACAATCTCGGCCTTGGTGTCCTTGGTACCTTCATACCAAGCAATGGCACTGTAGCCACTGTAGCAGCCAATTTCCAAGACTGCATTAGTTAGCCAGCGACGCCCATGCGGACTGGAAGAATCCTCGTGGAAAAGTGAAGCAGCTCACCTCGCTTGGGCTTACGATCCTGAGCGGTGAAGATCATCCAAGAGCCTTGAAGACGGGATGACATTTTGTCCGCGTCGGAGAACTTCCCTCGGGTCCATTTCCAGTGATCCAAAAGAACGTTGGGGATGGGCGTGGATCTTTCCTCGCAGTAGTCGCTGACACGATCGGCGACCTCCTCACTGAATGGAAGAACACTACCAAGCATTTTGAAAGAAGATTGTTGTGATGATTAGTTAAGTGATCTTCAATGTTTAAAGCTGAGGGTATTGGTGATTTGATGTTTCTATCAATGATGATGAAGGCGGTAGTGTCAATTGTGTGGCAGCTTTGGAAAAAAATGCTGGCCTTCAACCCCAGGATCAACTCGGTTTTATGCCTTTCAAAACCTGCTGTATCTGCAAAGCTTGTATCGTCTCCTTTAGAGTTTGGCTGCTCATCCAAAATCCTGTTTGACGCAATGTGTCCGAAACTGGCAGCCGCCTATTCGGGACATAAGTTTGCGATTCCTCTTCGGAAATGGAAGGCAGCAAGACTCGTGGATAAGCAATAAAGCCTCCTAAACGGGGAAGCAAAACTCGGCAAAACACGGATAGATAAAAATGGTAACGTCCTCAGATGTCTCTATCAGGAGCTTTTTCTCCACCATTTCAAGACGGGTGGTAGGTTTATGTTGCCATTTAAGGAATATATCGCTTGTTGCGGAAAGTAATAGAGTGTTGAAGCGTTGTAAGTGAAGCTAATGTGAAGGGGAGCCCTCCATGCCGCGACTGCCAGGCCTGGAGTCCTCCCTGGCAGCTCTCTATTAACCAAGCATAGCACAAATCGGAAGACACTCTCCGTAACGAGTACCAGCTGAAGAGACTTCCCTCAATAGCACATACGCACGCTGCTTTAACGTCAGTGAGAGAATAGGCTATCAGAATTCCGCCATCGTGCAGACTGGGTAAGGGCTTACTTCTTTGCCACGCCAGCAGAGACCGTATGCGCTCATTGGCAACCGCAACGGTCTAGTGCAGGCTGCCAGTGATAAACAAATACTTCAACACCAGGGGAAGAAACAGGGACAACCCCCGCTATTTCCAGGGCTGAAGTCGCAGAACACTAACTGGCAGCGGCATACACCCGGTTGGTCAGCACAGTCTCTGACAGTTGTCATGTCAAAGCGGCACATGCAGGAAAACTCATAAAAACTAGTGTCTAGGTTTTTGATTACACAGAGAAGCGTCTCCGAATTAGTGTCAGGAATTACCACAGTTAGAATATGATAAAGCCTATAACCCTACTCTGAATCAGCCTAGCTAGTGGAATTGCGCAAAGGGTTCTGCTTTGTTCCTTTTCTCGTTGCCACAGATGAATTCAAAAGAAGTAAAGCTGACAGCGGCTTAGCAGAAAGTTACTCCAGCCGCAGTCCAGTATGTCTACGCTAAGTAGGGGTCTAAATGTTGTCAGACGTGCATAGATGGTCTCATATTTAGTGTTGCATCCAATCCCATATTAGGCCGTGTCTCATGTGGACGACTTCGAAGCACGTCTAGAACGATACTTAGAGAAACAAATAATAATACCTTTCTAAGTAAAGTGCAGATTTGCTTTGGGCCCATCACTATGATCAAGTCAAGAGGCAATTCATTTGAGCCTCCCAACTTCCTCTTTGGGAAATGTCAAGCTCGTAAAGAAACGGTATAACACTAGACATAGAGATCGTTGGGGTACGTTGGCAACTGTAACGAAGTCTTCACAAGCCGGCTTATCGCACCAGAAGACTTTTGCCTTCCCCTTGTCGATTTCGTCCGTACATGATAGAGGACTCCATGCCACATAAAGACGATCAATCACTTGATTATAACAAGAGCATCGCCCTTATTGATGTCAATTTACGAGACCATCTGCACTTCAACTTCGATATGACCATGTCCACCCCACTTTCTCACGAAGCTAATGTTGGCACACTGTTGAACGATCCATTCATGTTTGTTCCAGGTCATCCGGAAGGATGGTCCGTCTTTCAGCCTTTGAAAATATACCCGGAACTTGAGCACATCTTCGAGGCAACCCAGGTTCAGAAGGACATTTGTCAGGAGGAAGTACAATGGGCCACTGCCGAATTCCCCCTTTCCAATCCCCTTCCAAGCTTTCAGATCATAGTCAGTTCATGGAACACTTTAGCATCGTACCGTAAGTGCACCTATTTCTTAACAACAACAAACCCTCTTTTTTTCACGAGTTCGTTGCTCATCATCTCCTTGCCAGATGCTTGCCTCCGATCCAGCCTTTTCACCGATTCACAAGCTGGCGGCATATTTGTTCGCGTCTTCCGGCGTATCGAAAACATTGCACCAGCTACCTGGCCAACAAAAGTCTCGGATGAAAGATTGGCCCACCTAATCTGGGAGTGTACAAGCCAAGGCGACTTCAGGCTTCGACTTAACTTTCGCAAGGCTCTTCTCGACGCAAGGTCACTTGAAATCATCAAGACAGACTTTGCTCTTCTTCTTGCCGGCCTCCCACCGCTAGAGAGATTCGGGTTTACTTGCTACGCTCGTTATCTTAGAAAGACTAAGAGTAAAAGCAAGTCAAAGGAATTTTGGGCAGAATCATTTGCCAAGACTGTCTCTTCGACTTCGCTCAAGACAATGCTTTCCATTGGGCCAGTCGACAACAGGAATCGTCGGTCTCTGACTGTTGAGCTCGACATTTTAACATGGCCAAACACGCCAGACTCTGTATCTCAAGGGATTCAAGCGTATTTCTCCCGCAGGGCACTCTTTGAGCTCACCTGGGCGCTTGTGCTCAGCGAACACACTGACACACAAGACGTTGTTTTCGGCACAGTCGGCCGTGATGTCGGCTTCCTCGGCGCCGAATCGACGGTAGGGTGCCTCGATCAGACATACCTGCTCAGAGTCAACGTATCTCGAGACTCTATTGTGGGCCATCTCGCTGGAGCCATTGACGAGTACCACGCTCTTGCCTCAGGCCATGCATTTGTGGGCTTGAACGAAATCCTGCGCCAGCTGCCGTCGCACAAGATAGTTGATTCCGCTCTCAACTACGTCGAGGGGTCCTCTTTTCAATGCCTTGCGCCAGGGCTGGAGAAGTTTCCCATTGTGTTGACAGTGTGCGACTCGGATCATCCCACATTGACCTTGACTTACCTCGAAAATATTACTCAGTGCGATGCTGAGGTCATCATGGATCAGGTGGTGACGGGACTCCATGATGTTTTCGACAAAGCAAACTTGACACATCGTACAATGGGAGACGTCAATATTGTGTCGGATAAAGAACGATCCAGCCTCATTCGTGGGCCTTGTGTACCGCCTCGGGATTATCCTCCTACTCTATCCAGACTCGTTGAGACGGCTCTTTCCCAATATCCTTCGCGGGTGGCCGTCACCTTCGAAGACGAGGCATCTATCTCTTACAGGGATCTCAATGGTCTTGCGAATGGACTGGCAAGAGCCCTGCGTCTGCCAAGAGGGGAGATTGTGCCCCTCCTAATGGAACGTTCAGTGAACTTGATTGTTACCATCTTGGCTCTCTTAAAGTCAGGTGTCGCGTACACCATCCTGAATCCCGATAACCCAGTTGAAAGAAACGCGCAGGTCATCAAAGAATGCTCATCTACGGTCATCCTGGCTGACAAGAAGTATGCTCACATGCTCCCGTTGGCAAAAAGTATCGAGGACTATCTTATGGATGCCACTACCATGATTACGCAAGACAACGATTGGAATTCTGGAAATAAGCCCGAACCTGACGATATCGGCTACGTTATTTACACTTCTGGCTCGACCGGCAAGCCGAAAGGCACCGTAATCACCAACCGAGCTGCCGCGAACGGAATTATGCAGCACCAGTCACTTGAAGAAATGACTAGAGTCCTTCTTTTCTATAGTCCAACAGCGTCCGCCGCGCAGAGAACCTTCATATCCACATTGGTTCACGGTGGAACAATTGTTCTGGCAAGCAAAGAGTCACTGGCAGCCGACCTCCCTGGTGTGATCAACAAGCACCTCGTTGATGTCATGGAAATCACTCCAACCGCCCTATCACTGCTTCGTCCGACCGAGATACCGAATATCAAGCAGATCACCGTTGCCGGTGAAAATATTCCGCAGGCTTTGGTAGACACATGGGCGGCCAACAAAAACCTCATTGTCCGGAACAGATACGGCTCCAGCGAATGTACTCAAATGAGCCTAGGTCGCCGTCTGATGCCTGGAGACAACCCTAAAGTACTGGGTGTTCCTGCCGATACAACCACGACCTATATACTCCGCATTGGTTCCAACAAACTTGTTCCCACAGGTGTGGCAGGCGAACTCTGCTTGTCTGGGCCGCAGCTTGCTTCAGGCTACCTCCACGAGCCCGAACTTACCGACAAGGTTTTCGTCCCCAATCCATTTGGAGAGGGAAGATTGTATCGAACAGGCGACAGAGCGAGAAAACTTTCCGATGGCTCAATCGAGATTATTAGCCGTATCGATTGGCAGATCAAGATCAACGGCAACAAAGTTGAGCCCGCCGACGTCGATCACGCTATTGTTCAACACAAGAGTGTCGTGGCTTGTGCCACATTCGCAGATAATGTAGGGGGTTACCTTGCCCTTATTACTGCTGTGGTACCAACAGATGTGCAGCAGCCTTGGAGCAAGCTTCTTCCTGTTCTTAGAAAGCATGCACTCGACACACTGCCCTCCTACATGGTGCCCAGCTTCTGGATGCCACTCCCCGAACTGCCGAGGAGCGTCAACGGCAAAGTTGACCTGAAAAGGCTCCGGATTCAATCGAGCGAGCTTGGAGTGGAGGGCTTCGCGGCTCTTGCCGTGTCAAAGGATGATCAAGACGAGGCCATCATTGATGACTTGGAACTCCGTATCGCCACCGTTTGGGCCTCCGTAATCGGCATTCATACGCGCATCATCAAGCGTCACCACTCATTCCTCGCCCTCGGCGGCAACTCTTTACAAGCAATCAAGGTCATATCTAAGCTCCGCAGAGAAGGCATTGTTGTTGGGTTTAGTAGCCTCCTGACCGACAAATCACTACAACATGTTGCCGGAATGGCCCGCGCGCCAGATGTCACTCCCGCGGACCAAACACAACCATTCTCTTTGATCGATGATGTTGAGTTTCTGGACCGCTTGAAGGGCCAGATAGAAGCAACAGATGCCTATCCGGCAACTCCGCTTCAGGCCGGACTGCTCGCCACGCTGAACGAAGAGGGCGACCCTTACATCTACCGTCGCACATGGGACGTCCATGGCTTGGACTTTGTCAAGCTTAAGGCGAGCTTCGACCGAATATTCGCTTCGAAAGACATCTTGAGAACGGGGTTTGTATTACACAACCGCTCGTTTATCCAAGTCGTCAGAGCAGATCTTGATCTTCCTTGGATTGAAGCCCAGTCCTCTCTTGAAGAATACGTCCACAGTGATGAGAAGCTTAGCCTGCCCCTAGCAGGTCCCCTCTTCCGTGTCGGCCTTGTTGACAAAAAGTGGCTCGTCGTCACGATGCATCACTCGTTGTGTGATTTCTGGTCACACGGCTTTCTGTACTCAGATGTCGCGGCGGCCTACCTTGACCAGCCAGTACCAACCCGACCAAGGTTCGTCGAGTTTGTTAGCCATGTCTTACAACAGGATTCACCCGCTGTTCGCAGTTTCTGGACGACATACCTTGAAGGCGCACCAAGATCCCGACTCAACTTCGCGCCTGTTAACCGTACGGCTAAGATCAGCAGAAACGTGAGTCTGAATCTCCTCGCACGAGTTAGATCCCTAGGCGTCACTGCCGGGGCTGTTGTCTATGCTGCGTGGGCTATTGTGCTCTCTGCACACCAGAACTCAAACGACGTTATGTTTGCCACCACCCTTTCTGGCAGAGAGTTGCCCGTTCTTGAAGTTGAGAACATTGATGGACCAACCGTCACTACCGTGCCCCAGAGGCTGAGAATCAGACCTCAGCAGTCGCTCATCGATTTTGTCAGGGACGTCTGCATGACTGGGTTTGTCGGAGTGACTCAACATGCCCAGATAGGTATGCAAGGGGCTCTACAAGCTGCCAATTTGCCTCCTGACCATTTCGATACCTTGGTGAATCTACTGGCTAAGGAAGACGAAGATGAGTCTGCGCGGAAGATATTCAAACCACACGAACCGCGGCCAATCTGGGATACACCGTATTTCATGCTTGAAATTATCCCTAACGAATCAGACACTGTTGTACGTATGTCGGGTAACATGGATCCAATGCGACTCCAATTCCTCTGCGACTCCTTCATCAAAGTCGTCAGTGTTATTTTGGAAACCCCCGAACGGAATGCACTGGGTCTAGACGTTATAGGGAATGCGGAGCGGACGTACTTAAACAACACATTGTCCAATCGAGACACTTTGCGCATGCCGCCGCCTCGGCTCCTCCACTCCGAGTTCGAGAAGCGCACGGCGATGAACCCCACCCACACGGCCATTGACTGGGATGCCATCGAGCAGATCTCGTACGCCAGCCTCAACAAGCGCTCAAACCACTTAGCAAACCTATTGATCCGTCGAGGTCTGCAACCCGGCGATCGCGTCGCAGTGATGCTCGACAAGTCCGTCGAGGCTGTGGTATGCATCATCGGCGCCCTCAAGGCCGGTGTGACGTACGTGCCTCTGAGTCCAGAGAACCCAGCTGAGCGCAATGCCTTCATCTGCCGAGAAACGATGGCTCGGCTCATCATCCTCCATAGAGAAGGCCAGGAATTCTCCTTACACATCCCCGATTTGGCAAAGATAGTAGTCGAGGATATCCAGCCCTTGGAAGATGAAGAGACACAAGTAGTTGCTGTCAACCCCGATAACCACGCTTATATCATCTACACCTCTGGGAGCACAGGACAACCGAAAGGAATCAAAGTGCCCCATCGTGCGGCAGCCGCGGCTGTCGAGAGCGGTTCTCTTGTAGAAGGGCGATTTCACGGCGAGTGGCGCACTCTACAGATGGCCAATTATGTCTTTGACGTTTCAGTCTTGGACATTTTCAACACGCTCAGCTCCGGTGGCACTCTCTGCATGGCACCGATGGAAAAGCTCTTATCTGACATGGCAGGTTGCATTAATCGCATGCGTGTGCGGCAAGCGGTGCTCACGCCCACCGTTGCAAGCCTCTTGCAGCCTGGCGAGGTCCCTCATCTGGATACACTGATTCTCGCCGGTGAGCAAGTCCCGAGGACTGTTATCGAAAATTGGAGGCCCTTTTGCAGATTGCTTAACTCTTACGGCCCAACCGAAACGTCTATGATTGTCTTTTCCAAGGAGGTACAGTTTGACGAAAGCCCCGCGGCGAATATTGGACGCCCTTATCCTACTGTGATGGCCTTTATCGTAGATCCTGACGGAGATGCCCTTCGTCCGTACGGGGCCGTTGGCGAGCTCTGTATAGCTGGCCCTCAGGTCGCGGATGGCTACCTTGACCGAGACGATCTAACGGCAGCTGCTTTCGTTCAAAGCGAGACGCTCGGTTTACGGGTTTACCGCACCGGCGACCTAGCTCGTTGGCTGCCCGGCGGCGACGTTGAGTGCTTGGGACGCAGAGATAACCAGGTCAAGATCCACGGATTCCGTGTCGAGCTCGGAGAGGTAGAATCCGCCATCAGGCAGTCGGGGCTTGTGACGGATGCCGTCGTCATGCTCGCGAATGTCCACGAAAAGGCCCAGCTCGTGGCTGTTTGCATATTCAAGCCATCCTCGGCAAGCGGCAGAGTTGCTGCGCAAAAGACTTCAACCCCGTCAACCCCGGCTATTCAATCTTCAGAAAAACATCGGGAGAATATTTTGGCGCTCCAGACTCAGCTCTGCTCGCTGGCTCACTACATGATCCCCAAAGTTGTGATTCCGATGAACGACCTTCCCATCCTTCCATCTCACAAAGTTGACCGCAAGGCGCTTCTACGGATGATTGAGGCCTTGGATATTCTAGAGCTTTCTACCTATGTCCTTGAGACCGTCGGCCAAGGCCACGAGGTTGTACCCACGGAGACGCCTCTGGAAGCAACCCTCGAAACCATGTGGGCACAAGTTCTCCAAATTCCCACCACGCAAATCGGTCGAGAGGCCAACTTTCTGTCCTTGGGAGGTGATTCCATAGCTGCCATCAGTCTGGCAAGTATGGCTCGTCAAGCTGGATTTTCTCTCGGTGTTGCCACCATTCTCAAGGTACCAAAACTCAAAGAACTTGCCAGGAAGATAACCGCTCTTGATAAAACCAAGTTCCGCACCAAGCCGATATTTGAAGTGTCTCAGTGGGTGAAAGATCGTGTTGCGGCTGCAGGATTGGTCTTGGGAACCGATGTCGACTACGGTAAGTTGGCTGCATCCTGCATTTATTGGATTATTGAAAGCTAAGAGTTCTTCAAGTTTACCCTTGTCCACCCGGCCAAGTGGAGTTTCTCAACCAAGGCAGCAGAGATGCCCAGCTTTGGGTGCTGCATACGGTCAGAAGAATGCCCAGTGGACTTTCCTGGGACTGGTGGGTTGAAACAACAACCGAGCTGACGAAGGTGGAGGCAATCCTTCGGACTTCTTGGATGAAGGTCTCCAAGACCGACTGGATAGGGCTAGTCCTTCGCAGTCCGCAGCTCGACCTGAAACGTGTCAGCTGTCAGGATGAAGACGAAGCGGCCTCTGTCATCGCGGCGACCTGGGACGAAAAATTCGTCTTTGGAAAGCCTTTTATACGATACACCATCATCACCTATCCAGACAACTCGTGGGATCTTGTGACGAAACTTGATCATGCTGTTTACGATGGCACACTGCTTCGCATTTTTGACGAACATTACAGTTCTATCTTGCGTAAACAGCCCATTCCAAGACACACAACTTTCAAAGATTTTGCGTTCCATATTTTCGAGTCGGACAAGTCAAGGTCTTTGGCTTACTGGGCCAAAAGACTTGACCACTGGGATGAAGCCGCGCGTCTTAACCAAGCACCATGGGCAAAGGCCGCAAATCCCTGCACCGACGGTGTCATCAAGCAGTCTCTTTCAACGGCCACGGTCGACCAGGCGGCTAGTTTGCTGGGGGTTACGCCGTCCATTTTCTTCCAGGGAGCATTCCAGCTGTGGCTTGCTGGAGCTACAGCTTGCTCAGATGTCGGATTTGACTATTTGCTGACAGGGCGAAATGTTGATCTCCCCGAGCCGCAAACAATCAACGGCACTGTTGCAAACTTCCTCCCGGTGCGCGCGACGGTTGATCCTGCAGAGCATCTGGCTTCTTTTCTGGGCCGCACACAGGACGACTTCTGGGCTATGACAGATCATGGTGACGTCGGGCTAGACCACATCTACCAAGCTGCAGGGTTCAATCGAGAAGTGGTTGGTAACCGCACCCTCTTCATATTCCAGCCGTTCGAGCCTGCCCCAAAGGATGATCCCGATGCCGACTTCCGATGGCTCATCATGGCAAAGTGCAAGGTTCGCATGCCGATGCCATACGCTGTAGTAGTAGAAATACACAAAGCGGTTGGCAAGACGCATAGTCTGAAGCTGTCCTACGACACTGCTGTTCTAGGAGCTGAAGCAGCTGGGAGAGCCGCAGACGAAATTGTTGGGATTATCCACAGGATGATCAATCTCAAAGGTAACATGTTAGAAAAGAGGATTAAGGACGTTTAGATAGTAGAGGCCAAAATAGGGCTTAGTTACTGGGTTAAGGCTAGGATCGGGTTTAGGAACGTTAGGTAAGTACACAGGTAGGCATGTAGATCAATAGAGTTTGAAAGATACTACTATTTCCCAACGTTAGGATGAAGAAGAGAAAGAAAGCATTAAATGAGAAGTAAATTACACAGCCAATCTAAAAACCACAAACCGGCTCTCAGTCCAAAGGGAGGATCGTAGCAAAACCAAGGCAGCCCACTTAAAGAGTTACGGAAGGATCAGTAATCATTCCAAGAAAGGTCTAATAAGGTTTCCACTGAAGTTGCTAGCCTCGGTATGGCTTAATTCAGATGATTGGCTCCTTCTTCATTGCATTGTTGTTTGTAATATACTCCAGATAGTAATTGCTAAGGTCTCGCAAAAAGATCCCTTATTTAAAGCTTTAGGAGCCTGAATGCAGGTCGCTGACAAATACCTTCCATTGCCTAACTACCTCTAATGACTGTTATCGTAGGTTTCTTCTCTAGAAATGTATTGGAAGGGCATAAAGCGATTACCTAATCGGATCAGCCGGGTCGGGGTTGATCTCGTAAAGCCTCCGCGTTATACCTCAAAAGAGAAGATACTACCGGCTTATTAAATCGGATCAGTGCGTTCATTTTCATAACCTTTGTGTTTTCTATTCAGTGTTGCTCTTTATTGTTCTTATTCCTTTCTATATTGTTTGTCGCTATTGCATTTCTCCCATCTTTCAACCAACTTCTCTCAATTTAATCTTTCTCGATCCACATCGCAAAGCTACTGCATTATGTCTGGCTCCACAAACCGGCGGTCTGTTCTGATAACAGGGTAAGATAACATGTCATGTTTTATGTATGCTTGAGAAGACAAGAAGAGACCATGAAATTTTACTAATCTTGCTCTTGCGGGAAAGATGTTCTCAGGGCGGTACGGGTAATGCCCTAGCTCTGGAGTTTGCAGCCAGGGGTCTTCGGGTGTTTGCTACTGCTCGGTCACTCAAGTCGGTGGCCAACCTCTCGGAGAAGGGCATTGAGATTTTCGCTCTTGACGTCACTTCTTCAGAGAGCATCACTCTCTTAAAACAAGAGATTACCAAAAGGACAGGCGGCAAACTTGATATCTTATTCAATAATGCCGGCATAAGCAAGTTGTCCCTAGTCTCCGTCGCTTTCTTTGATCTTTGGCAGTATTGCTGTTCCTGGCTTGGTTCAAAAACCTCGGATAATTTTCCACGAAGTTTACTAACCACTGTGTAGTGTATGAGGCCCCGGCTATTGAACCTGATCCTCATCAGGTCAGAAAAATGTTCGATACCAACGTTTTCGGACTTTTTGACGTTGTGGCAACCTTTGCGCCTCTTCTTATTGCTGCAGTATCAGGCTCTAACACCGCGCCGATGATTGTTAATGTGGCTTCCATCGTCGCACGCATTCCTTTCCCTTTCTCGGCCGCTTACAATGCATCAAAAGCGGCCGTGTCTTCCTACTCGGACACCCTCAGACTTGAACTCAGTCCAGTGGGAGTACGAGTTACCACAATTTTCATGGGCGAGGTCTCTACGCGTCTTATGTCACAAGACAATATCAGTTTTGAGGAGGAGAGCCTCTACGCTGATATCGAACACAAGGTCAAGGAAAGATCGGTACAACATGCGAAGGCATCCATGACCCCAGACGTATTCTCAAAGCAGGTCGTGTCCCAGATTTTAAGTGACAACAACGTCAGCTACATTTGGAGAGGCACAAACGCCTTCTTGATCTGGCTCCTCAATGCCTTTGGTCCCCGGAAGGTATTCGACTCAATTATGAAGAGCTCAGTAGGGCTCAATGATACAGCCTTAGTAAAAAAGGTCTACGAGCGAGGACAGCGACTGGCGGCATCACTGAGACAGGACAAATTGGCAGGTTAATCCCTCTGATTCTGCCGCGGAGCAGGATTTTTCCGATGGATCCTTGGCAGGTTTATTTTACCACTCCTGAGAGTATGGGAGAAATGACTGTTTTAGACTTGGCAAACAACTAAGCCTGTTTTCGAGAGGGAGATCGTGTATCGAAACGATCTGATCAAGCCACTGGAGATTTTATTTTTATTTTGAGTATCACTAGCAATCAGTAATGCAGCACTACGAACCAATTAGATACGGACGACATAAGTCTTCGCATGCACGATGAAAGAAATTTACTTGAAATTTCTCGGCATTGAAGGGTGCCAAAATACTTTTCACTCTTCTTGTTGCACCTCTCTGGGCTTGCCAGATCCAATTCGATTGAAACACTGAAGCCACGCAGAGATGCATGGAGCCCGAATGCAGATGGATGTGAACGTTACGCAAAAAGTTTTGAAGTAGCGAGAGAACCTGGGGGTCGAACTGGAAGTGAGGGATCTGAGGGTCTAATGTTGTTTTCTAAACGCGCCACCAACCATCAAATAGCAAAAACACCAGCCATGTCGAAGCGACCACGAATCGAGAAGAACGGAAATGTAGAGCAACTGCAAAGATTGTCGATGGAGAGAACACGTTGGAGAAAGTATCCGACCCTGCTTTTTGGAGGCGGCAAGAGGGCACCCTCATACCTCACCAGTCTTTGGGACCAACTTTACTGGATTACGAAGGTTAGTTGCGGGGCCAACGGACAATACGCCGCCGGGTGTTTAGCCCCTAAGACCTCGCAAAGTACTGTTTTTTTTCTAACTTTTAGAGGTCCGAGGAAGATTCCATGTTTCAGTTTACATCTCGGAAAGGGCAGCGACAGAAGCTCGCGCGTTGCTAACAAAGGCCTGGGGTCCGAGCAATTACAAAATACATGCTTACGTAGTTATGAACGCCTTCGCCCCTGATTATGGCAGGTCTAAGCGTCATCGATCAGATCAGGGGCGCCAAGACTGGTGTTGAGACCGGTTTTGAGATCTAGGCCCCAGCTATTAGTAAGTCATTTATTAAGCGATGTTTTTTGAATTAGCCAAGGGGAGTTTCCACGAACCTTCGGTGGAAATCTTAGAGAACCAATCCGAACGTTACATTTATTGAGTAAGTGAAATATGATGTTGCGTTGCTAACATCGTTGCCCTTGCTTAGTTCGTAGATAAGGTAGAGGTCAGTGTTGATACATCCGAGCTAGTCAACGAGAAGGCTGTTGCAATGGTTTGCCAGCGCGAGCTAAGTTTCGTCATACCTGACGGGCTTTCCACCGAATGTTATACCCTTGATGGCCTCTCAAACTTCACGAGTGAACTGCACGATGATTCATGGCCCTTTTCAGATCAATATAATAGCCTGAATAAATAGACGGTCTCTTATCTTTTTGCGGCGTCGTCTAGCAGTATTCGGGGGGATTCCCCACATAATAGGCTCTAACAGATTTGAGTCATAACGCGGGGCCCGAGGTACAAGGCAACGTTTACTGATCATTTGCTTACCAAGTAAGTATTTCCAACGGGTCAGAGTCATGATGTAATGCCCGAGGCACATATGGGTGTTTACTGATAATCGTTGGCGTGTGCGAGACCGGAATTTTCGTCACAGTGGGGCTTAGTCGACCGAAAACTCATGAGCGTTGCGTAGGGTATGTGCTGTCCTGGCTGTTTAAAAGATGTATAGACTGCCGCTCAAGTAGAATGTGTAAGAGAACCAAGCAGCAACAATTTATGTAAAAGGAAAGAATTAACACAACGCTACAACGGCTTGTTTCCTCACGCACAACAACAGCTAAGATGGCAGAAAACAATGCCCGCTTCCCGAATCTTTTGCCATCAAGCCCTCAGCGGATGGACTCTCATGAGTCCAGAAACCTAACTGTATGTTTCGTTGCGTTGAGTTTGCCTAGGTTCCCTATTCCTATTAGTTTCCATTGATTCAGACCTGACGCAACTGCAAGGTTCACATAAAGGACTCTTTTAGTCTTATAACCCTTTTTACTATTGGCGCTGTCACACAAGTCGCACTCTTCCTCGTTTTCCCTCCCAAGTACGCGATCGCTCCGTTCTCGGCCTGGGCTCTCATCTCAGTGATCTCCACATTATTCGAGCTTCGCAGCGGCAAGACACATCCAAAGGGAATAGTTCCAGGGCAGGTTACGGCTCAGATGGTCGACCCATTAAGCGGAGAAATACCTGCTATCCCTGCTTCGCAACCTTTGGTGGTTTTCCACCTCGGTGTGCGATTCAATCACACTTTGGGCCTCATTTCACCTGGGGCGTCTGCCGTTATTAAACATTTCGATGCTATGAACGCAGATCTCAGAAGACGAGCAGACGAGTACGGCCTTTACCACTTCTCAACCTGGAAAGGGTCCGAATCAAACCGCAATAACACCTTGCTCATGATTTATTATTTTCGAAGCGTCGACAGTCTGAATCGTTTTGCGCACGACACCTTGCATTGGAACACTTGGAAGTGGTTCAACACCATTAAGGAAGACCACAAGCATATTGGCATCTTCCATGAAACCTTCGTCACCGGTGCCCAGCAGTACGAGACCATTTACGAAAATATGCCGCCAGTCCTTTTGGGTGCTGCAAGTGTTGCAAGCACGAATAAGATAACTAAGGAACAGACTTGGGTCAACACGTTAGTTAATGCCGACGTTAAGCCGCTAAGGACTCAACTCCGTCGGATGGGAAAGTACTATCGGCCGGCGGCTGATCGTGTTTAAGTGACAAGGTTGAATAGAAAGCCTTTACTTGCAGATGTCTCAGATCAGACGCGGCCACGTAAAATTTCACAGACGTTGTCAGAGCATATAAATTCTGTGCCCTCGAGTGAGATTGTGTGTCAAATCGAGTGCAACTAGGCATCTGGTACAAGGTGGTGGGATTTACAGCCATCTAGCACCCATCCAAGCTATAACTCATTCAAGCAGATACGATGATTCAAGTTGCCTCCGCGAACGACAAGTTGGTCCTATGATGGTAGAAATGCAACTACTTGCAATATCCTCACAAGTGAAAGCTGCTAACCCTGCCTCTCCGTAGCAAGCAAGGAAGTCCTTTTTTGCCCACAATGGTTAAATCGTAATGCTGGTTAAAATACCAAAGCACTTTAATAAGCTGTTTTCAGTAGCTGGATAACTGATACGTAGAGTTGGGACCAATTGCGGTGCTGAAATTCAGGAGTGAAGGCTCAATATATTGGGGGCGTTCCAGCGCATCTCATTGGTTAATCGTTAGTTTATGATTAATTGAAGCAAACAAGTTTAGATTTGGCTTATCTGGTGGGGAACAGTTCATTTGCTTACCTCATTTGACATAACAGGTTCGATGTATTGGACGACAAGGCCACGTGGGCGAAACTTTACCTAAACAAACCCCCAGGGAAGAAGAAAAAAGATGTTCAAGATACTAACCTTGATCTATTCAACGTCACAAGTAGGTCAGGGCAACTAACTAGGCAACAAGGCAAGAGTTCGATAATAAGAACTCTGTTTCATTATCCCCTGTTTTGCAATATACAAACACACCGCACAGTGACCAATTGCGCTGATCGTAACGGTCAACTTTAAAGGGGCATTTTGTGTAACTTTGGTGCCTAGCCAGCCTGATGTGCGGATAGCTCCTCCCTGTTATCAGGGGTATGCCGATCATCACTTTTCCTGAGCCAGTGTAAGGGACCATTCTTACCGCATAAGTAATTGACTAGCTTTCCCAAGGTAATGATATTCTCACGCACGATTCTGTGACCTCGTCGGTGATTTACAGACACAAAGTGCATAATAACTTCTGACCATCTGCGGCACACGTGCATATGACTTCCGAGAAGCCTACCATAACAGACAACAAGCACGAGTCTCTAATTCATTGAAACTCTTTCAGAGGAATATTTTTGGGGTAGATCTCTAGTCGAAGTCTATCGGTTATTGCTAAACCACTTAGCGACACAGCACCTTTTGTTGCTACTATGAGCAACAGACAATTTGAGTTTCAGTGCAATGTCCTTACAGTGAATTATTTATTGTAGTTAGACTTGGCCTTTTGGAAACAATGACTCGCATTCGGCTCAGATTGGCGACTTGTATATGACGAACAATATAAAGAATGAGTTTTATGGTTTGCCAAGCTACAATTTCAGCTAGTGCTCTATGCAAGCCACGATTGTAGCACCGTATTCATGAAGCTACTTCTGCGACAACTAGTGAACAACGTCCCTGGTCATTAGGTTCTGTTAGACTGGCATAATCAGGCTAAACACACTGACATGGTTGTCAAGTAGAAGATCCAGGCCGCTGAGTAATTGAGAAAGCTCCTGAGATCCTTATTCCGAGCAGTCCGGAGATAATGATGTTATATCAGTAGTTAGGGCCAATGGACGTGGCATAAGTTGGTTCTATAAATACTGGCTACGTCTTCACCTGTTCCGCTATTTCCTCTCTTATTCACTCCAACCTCACTCTCACTTCATCATAACAATCATTTCTGATTACCACCCCCAACTACGATAATGCAGTTTCTCACAACTCTCACCATGGTCATTGGCGCCGTTGCCTCCCTCGCCTCGGCCTCAACCATTCCTGTTGACCTCAAAAGTGAGGATTCCGTCTCCTCCGTGCCTCCTGCTCATCGCCTCTCTTACAGGGAGGCGCAGGAGGGACAAGGCGATGAGAACACTTGGTTCAAAGATCGCTTCTGTGCTTCGGGATACGCGTCCTGTGGTAGGGTCAACACTGACGGCGGCCCTGGAAACCGCTGCGCACTGGAATGCCAGAACTTTGCTGGCGGTGTCGCTTTTGGGTATTGCCAGTGCTCCAGGGGCTGGTTTCCGGATGAGTGCATCACCCTCGGCAAATACTCAGGTCGCCACAAGTGCTAAGAGCTTTCTCTTGTTCCGGTATGTTTCTCCCTAATTAAATTGTTGCAAGTTCAAGACCTATAACTAAAGCCGCAACCCATTAGATGTATGAGTTCCCGCTTATTCGAAGCACCTATTTCTTGGTGTTATCCGGGCTCTGGGAATCGTTTCAAGGAATTGCCGATGACTCTACCGTATTGATTTATGTCCAGCATTTGTGGCTTTCTTTAAGTCACCTTGAATCTATCATTCATGGCTCAAGTAAAGCACAAAGCAGGCTGTAGCTGATAGACAACCTACAAAACATCTCATTACTATTGTATTAGAGAAAAGAGTGTCCTTTATTTTTTATCCGTGAATTCTCAATCATACCATCTTCTAGACCTGCTGGAAGCAACATCGCCCCAGCTAAACGCGTCAATCTGGTAGGAATGCGTTAAAGTGAGCTAACCTTTGTGGAATTAGTTTGATTATAGAAAATCGTCGTTTATCCGTAATTACCGCGTGCTCAACATCTATTGGAACAAAGGTTTAGTTACACTAGTTAGCTAGTGCTATGTTACGGTCAGATATCCGACTGTGGGCTTTTCTGCTAACAGTTAAGTTTCGCTGGCATGTTGGTAATCTTGCTGGTTTTGAGAGTGCACGGTGATCAGTCGTATACTCATAGGCGTGGGTCGCTCGTATATCTCCACAACACAAGGATAATCCAAGAGTCAACTATAGTGGAGTGAATCACGAAGTTGATTACTGAAGAGCCTTGCAAGGTATCTATTCTGGTTTGTTTTGTGAATATTATACCCAATTCTCCTTACTGGATCACTACCCATGGTTGGTGATCCTGGGTGTTGGATCAGTCGATTGATTGATTGATTGATCGGTTTATTCCTATAAGGTCATCAGTCGCTCTTATGTCAGCAGCTGTGCCAAGATAGCGGGGTCTGGCAAACAGCCACACCGTTCATAGTTCCAGCCCTCTCATTTAGTCGATGGAGACCATTGACCAGCTGTCCCCAAATTTTCCGCCTTGCTCTTCAACTTCTACCTACAACTGCTGGTGGGCCCTTGCAGACATTATTTCCTACTAACGTGATCCCTGTGCAAGGCTCCGTGGAGGGTTTGCACCCCTACTCTGGTTCCGCATACCTTACAGTCTCCCCCCAGTGTCAGCTTTGTAGGTTGTGACTCGATCCTAAATTACCCAAGGATCTCGATCTTTTCCATGGATCTAAGGGCTTTCGCGGCTTCTTTGCCCTCGTTCAATGCGGCACGGGGGTTGCGTCGTTCCGGAATGGTTTCGAGTTCCTGGCCTCGAAGTTGTCGGTATCTTCGGCATCGCAACAGGACGTGCGATACCGTTTGTCGTTCTTCCCGGTATAGGCAGTTGACGTCCATGGCGTCTAATATCCTTCGGCTGAAGAGGAATTCAGGAACCCGTTTTCTGATTACTCCATCTTCAGTCACGTGAAGGGCCTAACGACCTATGGTTGGTTGTGAAACATACTCTCTCGAGTATAGCTGTTGCAGCGACGTCAAGTTTGGAAACTAATTAAGTATCGTCGCTTAGATATACATGCTTGGCTGATGATGAGGCCAGCCCGCACTGCTTGCCGGTACGATGATTATTCCGGTGGGCCGCCGGCCTCTCCGGTCGCTCCAGCGGCTATTAAACAGAGAGTTCAGGCCTATTGAAAAGCACAAAAGGCATATTGCCGTTGGTTGAGTTAAATGCGGTCACGAGCTACGTTGAAACTGCTGGAACTGCGACCGCATGGGTGCAAGAGCCGGGGCAAAGAGATAAAACTGCAAGGTTCTTGACGAAATCGAACATGATGATGATGGCCTGATTGCGTCGGAATTGAACTTGATGTGGCTGAAAAGAAGACGTGAGAAAGAGCGAAGAGGTGTTGAGGTTTATGAATGAGATAAATAGATGGGTGCTGGCTTGAAAGGTCGCCACCCAACGCTGGAGAAGACGATACTACATGGATTACAGAGCAGTGTGACTCCGTGCTAAGGACTAATGTCCATTGTTTCATACAAATTGGTCCAATATGTAAATATGCGAGAACGATGAAGTCGATGCTTCATGCCTTGAGTCGTGTTAATTATCGTGTTAAAGAATGGGTCCAGTATTTAAGTCTTGGCTAAAGTTGAAAAGAGGGTCTATATACTATCTAGTAACTTAAGTGCATCTCGCGATCCAGGACTCATTCTGAAGACTGCATTTTTGGGAAGAATCCGAGGTAGGTTTACACTTACGCTTTCACAACCATCGCACTGGACATTTTCTAGACCAGGCGCATGAAGCACAGATTCAGATTCAATACTCTTTCCGGAATGTGAATAGTTACCTTTTGAAGTTTGATTACTCTGGTCTACAGCAGTACCGCTTTATGGAAAATTGTAACAGGTCTCCTTTAAATTAAACGAACATCACTCTGCGCGCTCTCTGCTAAAGCATGAACTTTCACGATTCATGATGCCGGTTCGATGCCCATATACTTCTGGTCAAATCAAGGATCGCCCCCACAGTAACTGCTGAAGTCCGTTACGTCGGTCACGCCAACGTGTTTTGCGGAAGGCTGCATATGAAGATAGGGAACTCAGGATGAGAAAGAGCATGGGAACATGTTCTACCGATCACCCACTTAAGAGAGAGGAGGCAAATGATGGTTGTGTGAGCTTGATGTTGAATCTGTCGTGCGCAAGAACCCGACTTTAACCAGTAGCGTCATCGACGCTCAGTACGCTGCTCCGACAATGTTCAACATAGAACTGCCACATTACAGATAGTAAGTTGTGTACGGAGTATTGCATGAGCTAAACGGAGTAACCCTATCTATAAAGGCTATCTTAACATTCCTAGTGTTAGTAATGATCTAGATTTCTTTCGGTGGGTAATCAGCAGGGTTTATGCCTAAACATTGTTCCACGATCTACCTTACAACTTAGTCATAACTTCCTCAAATAAGTCAAAACACACGACGGGCAGGATCACATACACTTAATAAAACAGACAGCTCCGAGGCCATGTGGCTCCCCAAATCCAAGATCGATTGGGCCGAGGAACAATCTGAATGGGAGTTAGCGGAGTAGTTGAGCCCTCTTTTCAGGGGTATTCCTGCGACTGGGGCTGTTGTTCACCCTGTAGCGAAGCAAATTACATCCTTATTCAGCATCACATGACTGGTGAAACACGACTAGAGATCCTATCGCCTGAACAACGTCTAGCGATATTGTCAAGTCACCTTCTCGCCAAGGGCAAAGAGTGCTAAGAGCCGATGACGGATATTTGCTACCAGGGCACGTGTGCCTGCAGGCCAATTCTGGGCGTCAAGTACCCCACGCTGCTGAAGCACGCAGCCGTATTTGCACAGTTAATTTGGCAGGTCTTGGCCTCAGGAGGGCTATACATCCAGGCCCAGCGCCGCGTTTCTGTGTTGACGTTTTATGAGGGCCAGCAGACGATATTAATTTGACCACGAGGCATGAGAACGTTCAAACACGAGTGGCTGGGTACTGGCTGCTGGCTGCTCTGCCATGCGCGAGAAAGCTAACAAATAACAGGAGAATAATCTGCCAAAACCAGTTAACGTTGATCGAAGAATTAAGTTAGATGAATAGTGCAGGGATGTACGATCGACATCATCATATGGTCCAGTTTGCCTTTAACTCCCCGCAACGACGGAAAGTAGGAACAAAAGGGCCGCGAACAAGAGTTAGGACCAGGCCTGTGCATGGTTTTGTGGCAAAGATGCGTTAAAGTCGAAAACAGAAAGTAGAAAAGACTTTGGTTGGGCATCAGATGATTAATTAAATTTATCTGTACGATTGCTTAGCACACATAAAACCTTTAGACGTGAATCTACTTCTAAAGAGAATGCTAACCCTGCTGCTCCATTTGAACGCCTTCGCTAAAATGATATCTTGATCGTCAATAATCCGTTTAATTCACTTAGTCGGCCCTTTAGCCCTTGGCACTACACTTCCCCGTGTAGTAATAGTGCATCTCATCGCCACCGATATGCCACGCGCCGGAGAGGCACTGAAGCCTATTCTGGAGGCTACAAGTCAGCATTGACGTTGTTGTTGCCACAAAATAGCGGGGTCGAATACGAATCCACGTTTAGGACACGTGTTCCATTGTTTCCTGTCACGGTTGCAGTGTAAGTAGTAGTTGGAGGCGAGATCCCGTAATAACCCTTGTGACGTACAGCTATCTGGCCAGGGGAGCTGTACCGTTACTATCACGAAGCAGGGTCACCTAGCGGAAGATATTCAGGTTGAAATTGGCTTTTTCTATCTTAAAATATATCTAACACGACGTTAACTAATATAGGCCAGCTTCGTATGGGGTGACCGGTTTCGTGTAGGATAACCGGTCCTCCGGAGCGACGTCGGCCCCGAGGGCGGTTAGTCGTGGCAGAATATTTCAGCGATAGCCTCACAAAATTCTGCGACAGTTATATATACTCTTAAGACCTAATTACTATAGTAAAGTACAGCACCTAGTAAAGAACGAGCACTGTTAGTAAGTGTTAATATTAGCATCTCTTAGTTTACAACACCACTGCAGGGTGTATAACTACAGCGATATGTTTATTCTCAATGAAAATATACAGATCTCTTAGCTCCTTTTTATCGTTATCCTGTCTCTAGTCCATGTCTTTCGTTATCTTATCAAGCGTATCCTGTTAATTATAGGTAAAGTGGTTACTAATACCTACAGTAGCGAGCCTATGGCCTTGTATCGTGTACTTATGGAACCATTGTTGGTAACGACTATTATTTCGGCTTGTTACCTTATCTGCTAATGACCTTTTGGCTACATGGCATAATAGTCTAGTTATACCTACACTTGGGTGCGCCGCCGTTAACGACCTTCCGAGTTCTGATGTAGTTACCGCCGCCGGCCTCCTCTGAGATCGACGTCTGCTAACAACCATCCCGCTGATCTGGTCCGAAAGCTGTCACCCTGCCGCTGTTAGCGAGATTTCAGTGCATCTTAACCTCGCATAACGTACCTATCTTTGAGACTTTAAAATATTTATGCCCTTTATGGCCTGGGCCGCAGTATCCATGGCGTCCTTGAAATACTCTAAGTCGCTTGGCCGGATATACTGATTAAGTTCTTACCAGCAGGGATGCTCTCCAAGCCGATGCGCGTAATAGCCTGCAAAATATTGCGCCTCGCCTGAGCAAGAATACTTACTCTTCTGTCCTTTTTCTATGACTTTGAGGGCTGGCATCTGTAATCAATAGTGCTCAGTTCTATTCTCAATACTTGCTCTTGAACCAAGACGTCGCCGGATTGTACGGGCTGTTGTTCAGCAGAAATTCGGAGACCAGACGGGTAAGCAGCCTGAAGATCCTTTTGAACACCAAGGTTTGTAAGAATCTGTGAATCCTGGCATATTGTATAATACCAAACTTGATCGTTTTGCTAGAGCGTGAGTGTGTCTTCTTGTAGGCTTTTAGAGTGGGGTTGCCTGGGTGTTTTGATTATCATGTTCCCCCCTTGAGCTTTGACAGATCCTAAATTACGCAAAGATTTTCACGTAACCAAGCATGATATTCAGGTAGACAAGCGCCTGGAGGTGACTGTTCAGCTCCAGTACCACGACACGCAAACAGGTCACATTACCAAAGACTCGACAGTTCCCGGGTGTATTATGGACTCCAGGACAAGGGATAGAAAGTCTCTACCGGATGTCATGTGTCCAAAAAGCCTCTTCCATTCTCTGACCAAGCTCTTCCTCCACGTGAACACTTCTTCCTTGAAAATAAGAGAAAAGAAGGCATATGCGTAGTACGTCAAGGGCGAGCGAGATGCCATAGCTGAATGAGGCATACAAAGCAGCCAGGACGGATGAGAAGAATATCGTGTCGCCAAGGAATGGCCTAAGCTGCACAGTCAGATAAAATCGACAAGGACGGCTGCAAGATGGACAATCTCCAAGGACTAGACCCTTATTACTTCTAGCACTGGGACATTTTATCCAGGTCAACCCCCTAAGTGCAACCGATGAAATCCAAGTTAGAGCTCTGTTGATGCATCTCCAGTGAGCACATTGGATTTTGCTGGAAAGAGTAGTTGGACGATGTGGCAGACCTTCTCGTGATGTCCGGTGTCAGTAGGAAAGGCGGGTGTGGCGCAGTGCGCCGCCACCACCGTACTACCCACGCAGGCTCCGAAGCCAACGAGCTACTACGTGAGGGATACTGGCGTAAGAAAACCATCCGACTTGACCTTGGCTCACGTCGATGAAGAGACAGGATACCCTCTTGCCCATCCAGCTCTGGGCTCGGGAGACGGACAAGTCGAGCATCATGAGGCATCGGCGTGCCTCCCGGCGAGGCTTGGAATAAGCTTACGTACAGTAGTATCGCCTTTTTGATACCGTATTTCTTTTTGCTTTAAGTGATTTATTATGATCAGCATTGCTGCGCCATAAATGTCCACTGCCACGGTTGTTGTGATCCGTTGCCTGTCAACGAATGATGCCATTCCCTTAGACATGATTCAAATTCGCTACAACTTGTAATATTACTCTCACTGTGCCGAGACGGCGGGATAAATCGCTGAAGTTGTCAAAAAGAGCCCTCCCAACTCCTCTTGCGGCGGTCGGCGGTGCCAAAGTCGGAAGCACTCATCAAGCCCTTCTCACGCCGTAGCCGCCGTAGAGTGTGAGGCGAGCCGCTGATGTTGCATCCCTCGCCCGGACTCTCCCAAAGAGTGAGAGCAATCGGCCTATTCCAGCTAGCCAATCTAAGCCTGACTTTGTTTTTTTTTTGTTTTTTTGCAGGAGTGGCCGTCATCGCCCAAAAGTGAGTGGTCGTGTAAGCTCCCTGCGAGGGTACGGCCACCAATGCGGAGCGAAACGCAAGTCGTACAAAGCTGCAATACGAATTCTCCGCAACGTATCTAGCCGAGACAATCATACTCACTGTTGAAAAAGTGAAGCAGCTACTCTAAGTTCAACTGGAATACAAACAGCTCTGTTCTCATGCAGGATACCAACCGCTCCAACCCTGGCAAGCCCTCGAAGGTACCTGTGCTGATTTCACCACCATCTTCGAGAACGGAGAAGTCATCTACAGGCAGCTATGCGCCCACAAAATCGACGTCGAAACGGAAGAACTCTCCCGTGTGACTTACACTTTTGTAGGTCATCACGTGCTGTCAGGTCCTCTTTGTGCTTCCGAGATTCCCTAAGGCTCGGCAACCTGTTCCGAGTGAGACGATCTTCTGCAGAGCACGCAGTCTAATATGGAAGGAGATATCTGTGAAGCTACTAATTGTGCCGCTCGACCCGAAAGCTGGTGTTGGTTGTTAGTTTTGACTTGACTCGAACTTTCCTTGTATCACTGTATGCTAATGGTTGCCGTTCGACCCGAAAACTTCTGTTGTTTGGTTGATGAGGAACGCGCGATTTTTTATTTTTTTTAGCGTACTCGGCTGTTCTCACAAGATAGTCAATTATTACATCTTTGATAACATCAACGTACTATCGCCCCTTCCCTCTTAGGCACTGAAGGTAATAGCCAATGACCGAATCACATTTCGTCTCTTGGGTCTCTTGGATAAAAGAAAAGGGGCTCGAATCTCCTATCAAAGAGAGGAGAGAAGAGACATGCTTTTTGAGCATTGCTCAATTTCCCTCATCCTCAGGAATTCATAAGCTACCCGTCCCTACACTGTGACCGGCGAAACGGTATTCGTTTTTGATTCCTCTACGCCAGGGTGCTGTTTGCAAAAGGAATCAACAAGCGCAACCCGGCGCTCAAACTGCCTGAACATCAGCCCGCCGGCGATTGGTTAGTGACTTACGACACCGGCACTACGCTGACGAAAATGGACTAATGCTACAATTACGGCTGTACCAACGCTACTTTTGGGTCTCCACTGCAGGTACCATAGGATCCTGAAAAGTTGATCATTGTCATTACCCTTATTATCTAAGCGGAGTTCTAGATCCGATTGGCGGACTTTGATTATAGATGGTAAAAAAGAATATTGAATTGGCCTAACAGCTAATTCGTTGCGGAATACTAAATATTAGAAATCCTGCGAATACGGGGATCTTTCTTGATGAAGGCATTGCGGCGCCCCTTGTCAGTGGGGTCTGGTGCTCACACGCCTGCGCATGTCAGAAAGAGGGGAACGACGCAACGTTGTTTGCCGACGGCGATGCGAGGCTTATCCGCTGAGGATCTCTTACCTGGCCACTCACTATCAGTCTCACTTCTTCTTCTCTGTCTGCCGAGACATAACAAGTGCCGACCAGATATCTTCCTCCGCACTCTTCAATCACGCTACACCGACTATCTCTAGGCAACGCGCATTGCAAAGGTAGTCATGGGTGGGAAGCTCATCCTCTTCGATATTCCTGACAAAAATGGACGTGCCTGGTCGTTCAACGTGTGGAAAAGTGAAACCAACATCTTCCCAAACTAGCGTTCTTCACTGACGGTTGTTTCAGCCCGTCTAGCCTTGAATTACAAGGGCATCGATTACGAAACTGAATGGCTCGAGTATCCCGATATCAAGGGTAGGCTCGAGGCTGCAGGCGTTGAACCTTGGCCCCAACAGCGAACATCCCATACCTGCCCGGCGGTGCAGTTTCCTGACGGGACATATGTAATGAACAGCGCGAAAATCATCAAGCACCTTGAGGAAAAGTACCCCGAAAAGCCTCTTCATCCCGATAGCGAGGAAGCCCAGGCCTCATCGCAACTCACCAGCAGACTCTGGGGTTCATTGCAGCCGGTTATGATGCCTGAGGTATACCGGACAATTCTCGGCGAGCGAAGTCAGCCATTCTTCTGGGACACTAGAAAAGAGGACTTGGGAGGCATGACGGTTTACGGATTCGAGGAAAAGTATGGTGGTGAGAGAGCTTGGGAAAAGGCCAAGCAAGCAATCAAGGATGCATCGACGCAACTCAACAAGACGGAAGGGCACTTTTTCCTCGGCGATCAAGGTGAGGTGTAATGTTCTGTTCCTAAAGCATAGACACTAATGAAGTCTAGCGTCCTATGCCGACTTTATCTACGTCGGTCTGCTGGAAACTATGAAGAGATACACTCCACAGCACTACCAACGCGTCGTTGAGCAGGCTCCTGCTTTGCAAAAGTTACATGAGGCTTGTGCTCCCTGGCTAGAGCGAGATTACTGAGAGCTTTGACGTGACATTGCAAATTCAAGGACAATGAAAAGTATTTGCTTGTTCTAAGAACTGGAAAACAATATGGCCAGTATGAGTGAACTTTCAAATCGCCCCTTTCCCCCTCCAGTGCCATACTCCTTCGATCTCTGGGTCTTCTGAGCAGCCACCTTGGACGCCTTGGGACAAACAGTTTTGTGAGCCAAAGAAAATGAGAGGCGGATTTAAACTATTTCACTGGTCCAATCTATCAATCTAAATAGAAGATGGAACTCAATTTGACTCTATGTACTCTCGGTGTTAAGCATGATATTATACAATTTGTATAAACGGAAGTTTTCGTCGTAATATGTCGACAGGGCCCTTGTCTACATGAGCAACAATCTAACCGAAAGCTACGTTGTGTCCCGACTCCTTCACTGGCAAGAAGAAACACTGTTGCAAGCCTTCAGGCACTGGGCCTTGAAATCGTTGCCGCCGAGTCTTTCCAAAGTAAAAACTGCGAGTTGTCGCTGTAAACAGTGCAGCATCTCTAGGGTAGCAATTAGCTTATGTCTTACAACGGGCTATGTTCTCATGATGTCGTGAAGCAGGATAGCTTCCACGAGCCGCATGAAGTTAATATAAGCCACAGATTTGGCTTATCAGACGCACAGGCCATTCTGTACACCTATTTCTAACCGCTGAAGCGGCCCGTAGTTAGTTTCCAGAAAACAACCACTTTTACACTTCACCTTACAGACGCTAGGGTTCATCACACATGACCAATTACCCCGTACTAAACATGTGAGAAAATCCATCCAGCAGTATTCTCAGCAGGTTGAAGAGTTTGTTAGCGGAGTTATAATAGCTGCACGGTTTAATAAGATATTCATGGCCGCCTGTGTAAATTCATAGCTACAGTAGGTACTTAGTGTAAGTCATGTTCTAGCCCCCCACGGGTGATCTTGTACAGTTAACTCTGTGGACAAGGAAATCAAAGTACGTATTACTCAGTAATACAGCACCTCTGGCCTGTACTAGATCTCAATATCTCAATACAGTACAAGTGCCCAATAGCGTAGAGCGATTGCTGGTTCAGGCCTCAACTCAATCGTGGCCATTAACAGCGTCAGCCACAACCAACAATGGCTTCGTCGAAGCAACCACCAGGTCATGAAGCCTTATAGCTCGAGTCATCTATACGACAACGTGCCTAACATACCAAAAATAGCTTCACTCAAGGTCCCCCGGAAAGCTAGCACAAAGGCTTGACGCGGCCAGGCTTATGTAAAAGTCATCGACTACGTAGAATGATTTCCGCGTTACTTCACTTATGCAAGAGACAACATGTTACCCGCAAGCTATACTCTCGTCTCATGTCTCTGCTAGAACACCAACGATCCTATCTTAAGCGTCAAAATAACCTCAAGAAGCACTGTCCCTAACCCGTAGCGACTACTACAGCCCGGCGATCACCATTGTCCACGCACTGCCTGCAGGGTTCCGTCAAGACCAGGCGTAAATACTAAAAGCCATAGTCTTAGTACCGTTAAAAAGAGATACGCCTTATTTTAATACTGGCAGACAACCTAAGGCGTAGCGAGGCCATCTTTAGGCTAAATCTTATGTTTAAAGATTAAGCTAGATAAGATATATGTCAAGAGATCAAGTCATATCTAGATGTAGAAGAGGAAGCCTTTATAAAGAACCTTCCTTACCTTGCTTTGTTCAAGCGGAACTTTATGTTGCTTTCACCTCGAGCTCTGGCACCTAAGTAAACCACAATGAAGGTAGTTTAGTATGAGTAGGCGTCCATGAAGGAATAGGATAAAGATGAAAGTTTCGATTGATTTCCAGAACAAAAAGCAGTCTATCAAGGCCAAACGGGCAAACACAATCCTCAGATACAGTACAAAACCAAGATTTCCGAATCAAGCAGAGTCAACAGTAAATTCCTTGACAACTTGGCATTGAGGAGCAGCACCATCGGTGGCAGACTCGCAGCGCTCACCCTTTAAAGTCGCAGCTAGGCCCCTCTTATCTTCCATACGGACAAAGTGGCGAGATCGCTTGTTGGGAACAGTCTTGGGAGAAACATCACTGAAGACGTTCTTGGCAGAGTCCCAGAGCTTGTTATCGGAGGTGATAAAGGGGGCGCCAGCGTACTTTTCCAGGCTGTCGCCCTTGTTGGTAAAGAAATCAGAGAGTTCCTCCAGGAAGGGGACGGCGTCGATGGTCTCGTTCTTGGACATGGAGCGCTTAGCGTAAGACTCCTTGCAGTCGTTCCGGTTGGCGATCTGGCCGACGTTGTCGCTTATGAACTTGCAAGCCTGCTCGAATGTAGTCTTCGCGAGCGTTTCATTACGTCCCTTGTTGAAAACGCCAGCGATATTTTCCATGTCGAGGTGCAAAGACTGAATGGGCTTGTTAGTGCCGTCGGGCTGACCGTCGAGCCAGATGCAGCGCTGGCGGACCCCATCGAGAATAGCACCCCAGTTCCACTCGAATCCGCACTGGAATCCCAAGTCACCAATGGGAATGAAGACTTCATCACGCCTGGCCTGGGTGTCGCTGCCTTTGAGAATAATATTGGACACGCAAATGCCATTACCACCGGGCTGAATGTCCAGAGACTTGAGGTTGAAGCCGTTGTTGGTCTTGAAACTTTGGATGGGAGCCTCTGCGTTTTTGAGGCCGTTGAAGAGGTCTATATCGCCGTTGTTGCGGCACTGGTCCTTAGACTCTTTGCTGTTGCCCTCAAAGACACCGAAGATCTGGGTGTTGGAGAAGTCGGAAAGGATAATTGAAGGGGGGTTGCCACTAGCATCCTGGTTGTCTCCGATCTCCATACGAATGGTATAGAAATCAACTTCCTTGGGCTTCTGGGTTATCGCCTGCATGATGCCGATGCCAGATGAGACGAGTCCCAAAAAGGTACCGACGTTACCAATGGCGGTGCCGAGGGTTGCAACTGCTCCGATAGCGGCCATCTTGATTGGAAAGAGTAGTGATGAGTGAAAGTGGCAGGAAAGTTCCTAAGTGAGTGACTAGAAAGCACAAAAAAGAAGGAAAATGCAACTGAGATGTTGAACTGAAGGATCGTCTAATGTGATGATGAGAATAAGATCTGCTTTTCGAGGGATACCATCATGTCTTATATAGAATTATGAGGCCATATCTTTTGCTTTCTTGATACAACCTCCATGGCATTGCACTGTACTATAGTATCATCATGTCATAATTTCATCCTGCCTGTCTGCTCAAACTATCTCCGTATCGCGACTGAGATTTCGTCAAAGTTCACACCAAGCGGAACCTTCGGTATAGCAGACCCTCATTCTATTTCAGGCTGCCAAGTCCTCCAGGACTGCATCGTGAGTAGAATAAACCAGGTTAGTGTGTGATGTCTTAGCATGCATTTTAAGTGCACCAAACCACCTAACCCCATAGTCTTGAAACGCGGTCAAGAGGGGATCGACACCAGCATTGCTTGACAACTATAATCCCTTTCACTTCAGTCTCGCTCTTATACGGGTCACTAGGCTTTTGATCCGGAAATACGCAACATCTTACTGATTCAAAATTTGACGGAGTCGTAGATGGTATCTTCGGTCCTTCCCATTGCGGCCTTCATGGAAGTAACCAACAGAGAAACGCGTTTGCAGAGTTGCACCGCATTTGGAGCGGAAATACTGGGGAAGCCTCGAAATAGAACACTTCCTGCACCAATTCTGAATGGCTACAGGTGCCCCAGCATCTCCTTGGGCCACGTTCTGGAGTCATCCCTGGGGCCCACAAGAAGAGGGGCTTGGGTCTCCAGTGATCCAGACTGGTTGGGTTGGCGCTCAGCCTTATTATGAATTTTGAGATTTGTTGACGAATTCAAACAGACAGTTCATCTTTTGATCCGTGGGTTGAGCACCCTTGGGTATCATGCAGCAAAGCGGCGAGTGCGACCGCGGACCACTCTACCATGCCGAATGGTACAACAAACGCATAAAGGGCACACTATTCGTGGAACCCCCTGAATATGTTGCTGGTAGAACAACGGTCCGGAAGAACGACACTAACTCTCATAAGACCCAGAAGTTGATCATCGTGACGAGCCGGTTCTATGCCTGGCTACCATACTAGATGTGGGTGCTTCTGGAAGATTGAGATTGATAAAATATAAGTCTGCAGGTATGTTCGCATCTAAGCCTCCCGGAATATGTGTTTGTTCCATCGAGGTAAGTGAGGTTGAAATAATGGAGAACGCTGCCCACCCCAATGAGTTATCACCGCCGATCTCAAAACATTGAGAAACGTACGCAGACTTTTCCTCCGAGATCATCGCAAAAGCCATGTGAAAAAAAAAAAGGACAGATGCCACTACGGATTCCCGGACCACATGTCGGTCACTGGCCGAAAACCGATTGGCCGTTGCTGTTTCACCATCATGGTTTGCATTAAGGACCACCCATGTTACAGGTTTCAGCCTCTAGACGAACGGTAGGCCATTTAGTGGTTCTCAATAGCACTGCCACTCGTTCATATGGCCAGCAAGTGGTCATACACCACAGATTTAGCATTTGGCAGGCAACATGGCAACATGGATGCAAGATTATATTCCGGGCTCCCGTCGTTCTAGACAATGGTCTTATCACCAGCCTTATAGGGAGATGCCACCAACATGTGGCGACACACTTGTAGGGTTCGTCTACTCTACACAAAATCGACAAGCATCCTGACTTACGCTAAGAGTGGGTTTCCAACCAATCTGGGACACGTCGAGTAGAAGTCGAGCCATTCAGTCCTAGATTTGCTTCGTTTCGCATCAACGAAGAATAACAAAGGTGTAATCATTCATAGAAAGGCAATATGGAGCTTCACTTAACGACCCAATCGTCAGCAAGTTGGCATTGCATGGACGCCATGGGGATAAGAATCAGCAGGTAGGATGCCGGCCCACAAATAACACGAAACAGGGGAGCATGGAAGAACAATGGTTCCCCATTTAGCAGGGGCCGTATACGAATGAGACAGCCAACTTAAAAATACAGATTCACACGTCAAGAGATTTCCGTCAAAAGCAAGTTTGAAGTGAAAATCGATGGTGTTAAAGGTTTACGACTGTCGACGAGCAGCGGCAATGCACGGCAACTCCTGAACCCTACCTTACGACATTGTCAACCTAACGCATCTAGTACTAACTCTGACAAAGGGTCGCTTGGACGCTGTCATGAGTAACACCAACAGCTTGTATAGTGTTGACCACGACTTGGCTAATTAGGCCAATGCAGTACCCAGACCAATATCAGAGCTGACTTGGAGCACAGCATTTGGCTTCTTCGTCAGGGCCCCTTGAACATCCCACTCGATGACCGCCGCATATTGCCTCTAGGTATTGGATACGAATTCCGTTAAGTTTGTCATGCAGATGTTTGTATGCAAGCATCTTGCATTCAGACACGCACATGTGACTACGGTTTACGTGGCGACAAACACTTTGTCTTCGGAATCGTTGCTATCATTGATCGCAATGACCAAGCGGGCTCAAATTTTTGCATTTTCCGCGGCATCGACGACAGCTCTTAGTGAGATCTTTGTAAGAGCACGAGTCGTGGTGTTCCCGAAGGAGTCCTCGGTTTTGATTAGCCAGGCGCGTCCTTTCTTGTTAATAAGTGACGTTGGCCCATGTCAAGGATCTCAAACACTCGAACATCGATAACTGGTGATTGTGTGCAAGTCTCCATCTTCTCGACCCAGCCGTGAATTGATTGTTTTAGCTTCTTTTATTGAAGATGGATGCATTTTCAGACCTATCAGTGCCTTCCTTTCCAGAGCTTGCTCGTGAGAAGTTTTTGAAGCCCAGTTTCGAACGTCTTCTTGCCATACGAATTCCTAACATCCTCCGAGGAGGGTATCAAGAAGAATTATTCATGTTCGCCATTCCTTTGTTAGCTGTTTTACGTCCAGGCGTTGAGGAAGTTGGTGACTGATCCCAGTTCCTCTTTGTTTGCATTTTAAAGCATTCGAGAAATACTCGCAGGCAAACAAAGTTCGCGAAAGCCTAGTTCAAATAGATCCATATCAGCAACCAATCGGGGATGATTGGGACACTGCCGCAGCTTCCTGGGCCATGACTGACCAGTCTGCCTCGCGATTTTATATTTCTGTTGAGCCTTGGATGCATGAAGGGTACTAGTAGGAAGTTTTCATTTTCAAAAGCTCACCATCCGGGATGTCAATTAGAACACGGGTATCTTTGATATAAAGGGGGATAGTGCTGTTTTTGTCCGAGACGAGGAACGTGATGCCAGAGATAGGCTCAATGTTGAGAATGCCGGCGAAACTTGGTCTTTTGTTCAAAGTCCTATTTTTTTACTGATTACAAGTGCTGTTGACATATTCTGTATCAAAAGGAAACGTAAGTAGATACCTGAGAACCACAGACACCTACTTGATTATACACTACCAGTAACTCATACTCACTGACTTTTCAACCCTCTAATCAAAGACTGTTGGTAAAACAATAAGGGACATCCCGTGAGGATATTCGTACGAATCGAAAAGAACAGAAAGTGGTATTGCTTGTGATGATGGTTGTCTAAGGTTGAAGAGGAAGATGGGCTGGGCGGTTGAGAAGATATCCTCCAGCTGGCTGCTGGAGAATCCGTGCACTCTCATTGGCCACCGCCGAAGTCCGTCACGTGGATATCACGTGACGTACTTCATCCTCGATGGTCCTTCCTCTTCCCCATTGCTCCAACAAAGACATAGTCATGAGTTATAGGTGTGTTTTTACTATTTAGAATATAATGTTTTAAGTCGTCTAGTCAAACGTATAGACGACAAAGACCTAGAAGCAGCAAGCTTACCAATAACTAACTATCTAGTAAGTACCAAGCAAATAATAATTAGTATAATGAAGCGTGTAATATTTTAAGACAAGCATGGTCGAACAACTTTCGTTACTAGAATGGGACGGGGCATTGCGCGCCCAATCAAAGGGGAAGGAGGGTTGTGGGGTAGTCTATGACTTCTTCCATCAGCCAGCGCTTTTCTTATCTTGTGGCAAGCTGTCATATCTCTTTACAGTCGAACGTGATAAATACAGAGGCAAAGGCTTGGGAGTTCTTTTTCCCACTTTGCTGCTATCTTAGGCTATGAAATGGGCTGATCAGGCCCTCTGGATAACGCCATATCGAGGAGCCTGTGTTCGTTTTTGGGGTTGCGGTGTTTGTGTTATTACCGCACCGCACTTCTAAGTTTCAAAGCCCCTACTTACTTTCACTACTTGGATTTGTACACCGATCGAGGTTTTTCAGGAAACCACAAAACCATTCAAAACGTATATGGCATCCCCTTTCACACACCACCTTTTTGAATTATTCGGATAAAACGGAACCCCGATCAGAATTGAATTACGCCCGTTATCGGCATCCTGTAACTTCCACCCAAGGCTTCGTTTTCTGTAGATTCGAAAGTGATGTCTTTCTCACGGCGGGCAGCAAAGAAAACCTGGCCACCGGTGGTCTAACGGCTAACGAGCATAGGCTAATCACAAGCCTATAACTCGGCATTCAACTGATCCAAGTCCATAATATAACGTAGCACGTTAGTTAGGTCATCAATCATGTCATCATGGGGATTGGTTTGGTGCATAACGACAAAAGGAAAGGCGCGGTGATTCGTCTCTTTGAAGTTCTGTTACGCAGTTTGGTCCCAGAATCCTTACTAGACAGCACATAATTAGGCCTAATGTTTAAGACTATGCGTCTTCAAGGCGCCCATTTTCTTCTTTTCTTTAACATTTAACTAAACTCAAATCGTCGCCAGAAAACAACTGGGTGAGGGGGGAGATACTTTCTCGGATAGCGGAGTAGTCCGATGAAACAATTATTCTTCCTCCCTCCTAGAAGTCACCTCCCAAAATGACCTAGCGTTTAATTTTTGCATACCAACTGAACGCTCGAAAGTGACTAGTCAGTCGTGAAAGCTTCTCGTAGAACGGCTTCCACTGCATGGCTTCGCTCATGGCTGAAATCAGGTACTTCTCGTATTCAGGAACAGATGTAATTGACTCGTCCTTGGATCGGCCTGCGTTCATTAGTCCCTCCCACTCTGCCCGGGCTACTCCGCAGCTTCATACCCTTCCTGACTTTGGGGTACCTCCACCGTTTCAGTTGAAAACGGTGAGCCCCGAGACCCCTTTTGTGGATGATTTCTGGATCGTTCCGTCGACGTGAAGGCAAGACAACATGAGCAGACCGAAGTCTCCTAGACGCTGTCGCCAGTGTCAGGCAATGCAACACATCTGTTCTGCTTTAGACAACAATGAATGAGTTTTCGTCCATTTTCCAGGAGTCATTTTGAGTCGAGCGCGGCGCAGGAGTTGTGTGGGAATTTGATCCAACTTGGCTTACAAAGGTCGCCTCTGACACCACGACTCAACCTACCCGAAGAGAGCGAAAGGAAAATAACCGCCGAACACATGAAGTAGGGTTCCAGTGACATGACCTATCGAACCCACTCGCAACAAGTGTGAATGCCCTGCTAAATTGCAGATGTGTGCGGCCTTTGTGTAGCTGTTCTCCAATATCTGCTTAGCAATCGTACTCGTCGAAGTTCAACTCGCTCATCATAGTCTCATCTCGTTGTTTTCTCGGACTTGGAAAGTTCTTAGCACAGCTGCAGCTGGTGTGTCTCTAATAGCCAGATGCAGAAGATGAAACGCTGCAGCTACACCGAAGAGACGGCCCATACTCAACCAGCACAAAACACTCTCCCAAACAGGTAAAGCCTTCGCTTTTCTAACCACGGCGAGAATCGCCATATTTATAGCAGCGGGAACTTTGTTCAAAAACAGCATTATAGCCACAGGAAAGTCCATCACTATTCTTGATTGAGCAGACTCTGACTAATTAAGGGGGTTAAGATGGGCGCACGATCCGCAGGGTATGGGTAGTAGCCAATCAAATTCCCGTACAAGACCGTATAGCTTCCTTTTGGCCCACTACTTAGATTAAGTGACGTGGGTAGCCTGTTCCAGATATAATAGACGATCTTCTTCGGAGCAGTTGCCGCATCCGCCAGAGATCATGGACAATGAATTTATCAGATTTACCCCTTCGTGCCGTCAGCTTTAAGGCTGGAATTCATCGACCTTGCTCTTCTTCAATATCGCTCCCTAAGTCTATCGTTCAATTTCTTTTTTGATATTTTCTTTGCCGCCATTGGGTTCCGAACCTCAGCAACTGTTTTCTTCTCTTCATAACCAGCATTACACACTTGTTACTTTTTTCCCCAAGCTGATCTATTAGCTGTTCCACAATGAAGTCGGCTTCAGCCATCTTGGCGGTCTTAGCGGCCGTCGCTAATCTGACAGCGGCGCAAACAGTCAGCGGAAAGGCGGAGGGGTTTGCCGCCGGGGTCACCGGTGGTGGTAGCGCCACAGCGGTCACGCCGAAGGACATCGACGAGCTGAAGACGTACCTCACCGACGATGAGCCGCGCGTTATTTTGCTGTCTCAGGAGTATGATTTCACGAAGTCCGAGGGCACGGAGTCCGGCACCGCCTGTGCTAGCTGGGGAACTGGTGATGCATGCCAAAGAATCATTCAGGACGACTGCGGCAGCAGTACCAAGGAGACTGGCACCTGGTATAAGGCCGCCCGCACACCTATCGACGTTGGTTCAAATAAGACCATTCTCGGTATCGGCAGTAAGGGTGTCATTAAGGGCAAAGGCTTGAGGATGAAGGGCAGCAATGTCATTATCCAAAACATTGAGATCACCGACTTGAACCACAAGTACGTCTGGGGAGGTGACGCGCTCTCGTTTGCTGGCGCCGACCTCGTCTGGGTTGACCATGTTACCGTAAGAAAGCAATCGTTGGTATTGTATGATATGCTCAAGCTTACTCGATTATCCAGACCACTCGTCCCGGCCGTCAGCACTACGTCTTTGGCTTCGAACCCAGCAAGCGCATCACTCTTTCCAACAACTTCATCAACGGCGACTCGACCTACTCTACCGGCTGTAACGGATACCATTACTGGACCTTTGAGATGGTCGGCGAGGATGACCAGATCACCATGAAGAACAACTACATCTACAAGACCGCCGGCCGTGGCCCTGCTCTAAGTGGTGCTACCCTTCTGCACGCCGTCAACAACGTGTGGAGCGACATTAACGGACACGCAATCGAGGGAGGCGAGGCCACTGCGCGCGGCATTTTCGAGGGCAACGTCTTCATTAACGTCAAACAGCTGGTCTCTGATTACAAGGGCAGGCTCTTCTCCTCTCCCGATGCCACCACCAACGCTCAGTGCAAGTCCGCTCTCGGTAGAGCCTGTGAGGTCAACGTGCTCGAGGACACCACCGACGAGTTCAAGTACACCGATACCTCCTTTTTCAGCGACTTCAAGGGCCTTACCATCGCCAGCGCTGCTGCTGCAAGCAAGATCAAGACCAGCGTTCCTGCCAGCGCCGGTGCCGGCAAGCTTAGCGCTTCCTCATCTTCTGGTGCTACCACTGAATCTGCTGAGGAGACTACCGATGATGCCGCGGCCACCCCTTCCAGTGCACCTGTTACATCCACTTCCGCTGCGCCCAAGGCTACTGAGGCTGCCGCCAACTCAGGCTCTAGCTCCGGATCCGTTGCCCTTTACGGCCAGTGCGGTGGTCAGGGTTACTCTGGTGGTACCACCTGCTCGTCTGGCAAGTGCGAATTCGTGAACGACTGGTACTCTCAGTGCGTTTAAATAGCTCCAAGTGTGTCAAACGGATTCCCGCTCTTGAAACAAATAGCGGCGACATAAGCTTAAGTTGATTTTCTCCGAAGGCGTGTCCCTGTCAACATTACTGTAATAATATTCTCTTTTCTATACATACTACCTCTGCAAATAACAATTAGGCCCGGGGCCAAACCATTATCATTCACGATCCCCGACAGTGTTGTCATGGCTGTAATTCCGTTGATGAGCTGTAGAGACTATTCAGAAACTGGGGCAAATCACTGTCGAAAACCTCAGCTAAATTTCTCATGGCGAGACTGTGATGTCTTGAGAAGACACTCCTCTCATGAAGATTACTTCATGTTGCTATGCTATCCAGAAAGCGGAATGCTATATCTGACAGGGTTTCCCATACCTCAACAAGGGATTGAAAGAACCAGCGTGAATGGATTGACGCATTAGTGCCTCGCTGGCAACGTTGATGTAGTGTTTCATATGCCGCCTCGAACACCAAGCAAACTTTCATCAACAAAACTAGATTAGCAGTTTACATGAGGTACGGATCACTCTCTAATGTCCAAAGGGATGTGGAAATTGCGCTTGTGCTAGGTAATGGACATTACCCCATCGCAGGTCTCCGTAGCCGACAGACTGAGAATGTTATAGCCTTAGGGACTCTACGCAGACTTTAAAATACTTTTTTTTTTTTTTTGTGTGAAGAAGCTGACTTGATAAAGTCCTTCAATTATTTTGCCAAATGCGTGAAGTTGCTTGTAGCTTGAGGTCGGCAGCCGCACATCTACTCACGCAATGATGCGAGAAATGGCATCATCGCCAGCACCCCTGGTGACACCACGGATTGACGCCCGAAGTAACTATGATGAGCCAATAACGAATTTCCAAAAGACAATCAAGATAAGCCATGGATAAAACCGTCACCCTCTCCGCTATTGCCGGCATCACGGCCGGGATCTGGAACGCTACCAGAAGCAATTGTAGGGGTTTGGATCTCCGCCTGCTGGTGATGTGCTCCGATACGGAGCTGACGACTTTAGCCGTCGACCGTTTGGAGCCTCTAGACGAATGCTACTAATTGAGCTGCGAAGCTTCTTCTTCTTCTTGAATCAGTTGAGCACGCCCAATAGAAGAGCCACTGCACAGCTTGCTGATCATGTCTATCACTCCAGTACGCCGGTGGTACCACTGGTTTGCGCCTACTGATGGACCGGAAGAACGAAAGCTGATTCTGAAGCTCGACTTTCTCATCGTACCTTACGCTTTGTAAGTAGAAGCGCCTTTTGTCGTTGAAGAACGGTTTGCGGTGCTGATATACACGGACTCATAGCATCATCTACTGGGTTAAATACATTGACCAGATCAACATCAGTAAGTCAAACGCTCTGCTCAGGACAGTTTTAAAGCCCGAGGCTAACCTACATAGACAATGCGTATGTATCAGGGATGGCCGATGAACTCGGTTTTCATGGCAACGAGCTCGTGCAGTTCCAAACCATTTTTGTCGTAGGCAACGTCGTCGGCCTTCTCCCCTTTATCTACTTGTTCCCAAGAGTACCAATGCATGTACTCGTTCCGACGCTAGATCTCGGATGGGGGCTGTTCACACTTCTCCAGTATCGTGCTCAGTCCTATGCGGAAATCATGGCCTACCGGTTCATGGTTGCCATATTTGAGGTCCGTTCACCACTTGACCTGGTGACCTAGCTATGCTGACATGAACCAGGCATCTTACTTCCCAGGCGTCCACTTCGTTCTGGGCTCCTGGTACCGAAGCGACGAGATCGGCCGTCGGGGTGGCATCTTCTACATTGGACTGACCCTCGGCACCCTCACTGCATCCCTCTTGCAAGCCGCGGCCGTCACCTACCTCGACGGAACCCACGGCCTGGCCGGCTGGCGCTGGCTCTTCATCATCAACGCAATCATCACGCTCCCACTCGCATTTGTCGGGTACTTTGTCTGGCCCGGCACGCCCGCGAAGCCAAACAAGCTGCTGATGAAGGAGTCGGAGCTCCAGCTGGCGCGCGCACGCCTCGAGAAAGCAGGCGCGTCGGTGAGGAGCAAGCCGTTCTCGCTGGGCTTGCTGAAGCGCATCTTCACGAACTGGCGCTTCTACCTGCTCATCATCTGGGACATCTTCTTCTTCAACACGAGTGCAAACAGCGCTGCGTTCTTGTTATGGATCAAGAGCCTCGACAGGTACAGCACGGCCGAGATGAACAACTTGGCCGCGCTCAGCCCCGGCCTGGGGATTTTCTTTGTGTTGTTCATCAACTTCAGCGCTGACCTCTGGATCGGCCGTCCGGCTGCCATCACTCTGGCGTCGGCGATCAACTTCTCTGGCCTGGTCATCCTGGCTGTGTGGAACGTGCCAGAGAGCGCGAAGTGGTACGCCTTCAGCACCACCTACTCTGCCGTGGCGGTGTCGTCGGTGCTGTACGGATGGGCAAACATCATTCTCAAACACAACATCGAAGAACGAGCCCTAACGCTGATTCTCATGACGGCTATTGCAACTTCGACGAACGCATGGATTCCCTTGTTCGTGTATCCGACTGTGGAGGCACCGCGGTTCCCCAAGGGTTACGTTTACTCCGCTGTCATGGTCGTGCTGCTGGTCATCACGACGCAGATCGTGAGAATGCTGCTGGGATCTCATGGGTATGTGTCTCTGACGGGAGTATGATGACAAATACTGACTAGTTGGACAGGGAAAGACGTATACGCAAGTCCCAAGACCCGCTGGACGCTGAGGATGTGACTACTGAGTCTGTCGAAGCCCGTTCGACTTCCGGCTATGAGGTCCCTGATCAAAAGGGACTGGCTCCTCGGCTCGCTGCTCTTTGATAGACCTCCAACTAGTAGAGGTTTGAGAGCCGGGCGAGGGGCTGACAAGGAAATTTAGCCCAATCTGCACAGAGAGGTGTGCAACCTGGCGAACTCTTAAAGTTCGTGTTTGTGCAGTTGGGCGCGCGGGGGGTGGGGGGTTGATCTGCATATTTTACTCGCGGTGATCCGATACTCTACTTAAGCTGTTGCGTTGAGTGGCCAAATGAGTCTTCGATTTCCTCTCTAGAACAGGTAATCAGTTGACGTCAATGAAAGAGTGCGCGCGCTCTGGCGCATGGAGTTTGCCGTCGACAGTGTTTGTCTCGCAGTGTATGGAGAAACAGCCAATGTATAGACAGTTTCTTCTAAATTGAATGGTGAAATGAGTATAAGCCGCTCGCACAGCTGCACATCTACTAGGTAAGCCCTGGTCTAGTAACCCTCCTTCTTGTTCACCAGGTTGGTGAGCTTCTTACCCTCGCTCAACCTCTGCAGATTCAACTCCAAAATGCCCAAAACGCGATCCTGATAACTTGTCGACAGTCCGCTGATATGCGGCGTAATCAGCAGGTTCTTCGCCTTCCACAGCGGGTGGCCATCCGGCAGCGGCTCCGGGTCCGTGACATCCAGCGCCGCGCCGCGGATCGTGCCCTTGTCCAGCGCCGCGATCAAATCATCCGTGTTGATGATCGGACCCCGTGCAATGTTCGAGATGAACGTCTTCTTCTCCGACAGGATCTCAAACTCCGTTGCGGTGAGCAGGTGGCTCGTCTTGTCCGTCAGCGGCGTCGCGACGACGAGCAAGTCCAGGCCGGAGCCGAGGAAGGCGTGCAGGTCGGCCTTGGAGGCGCCCGAGAACCACTTGGACGGGAACTTGCCCTCCGGGTCGCCGAGGCCGGGTGGCGTGTACGTATTGTCGCGCTTCGAGTCGGGCGTTGGGCGCGGGTGCAGGGTGTAGGCATGAACTTTAAAGCCGAGGGCTGTAGCTACGCGGGCGGTTTGTCTACCAATGCTGCCGTAGCCGAGGATTCCTCTGGAAAATGTGTGAGATACGCAGAGATCCGTTGTGAAGATTGAGCGAACGAGTCTTACATTGTGCGGCCGACGGCGTCTTCGACAAAGTCGTTTCCGCGCTGCCAGTGGCCTGCGCGGTAGTTGTCGATGTACTTGGGAACTGGGTGCGTGTCAGATTCAGGACCGAGTTTCGCTCTCTCAAGATATATGTCTTACGGTTATGCTGGAATGAGAGGAACGTTGCAATGATCCACTCTGAGATTTGAGGTCTGCGCTCAACAGTCAGTAAGATTCCAATGAGGCAATGGGGGAGGAAGGCTCACCCGTGAACACCATTCGCCGTGCAAAAGCTCACGTCCGTGTCCTTGAACAACGGGTCCTTGAGGATATGATTCGCGCCAGCGCTTTGCAGTTGGACGTAGTGCAGCTTGGGCGCTTCGTCGGGTGTGGGCAGGGCGCTGCCGGTCAAGAGAATCGTCACATCTTTCCACTCGTCGGGGTTGAAGCCGTCGCTCGGCTTTCTGTCGGCCCAGCCCAGCTCGTGATGCACGACCTTGAGGTCTGGGAACTCGGAGCTCAGCTTGTCGAGGTACTCCTGCGGCGGCACCCACTGTGAGAGGATGAGAAGCTTGTGGCCCTTGAGGGTCTTGTTCGGCGGCGGGAGGAGCATGATCATTGATGCGACGGGGTCTTTTGATGGCGTTGAGAGAGAAATCTCGGGGAGGTGAGAAGGTAAAACACGGATGATATGTTATGTACGTACACTCGAATAATGATGGTGATGATTATTAAGGTCTAGAGTCTCAAGCCCGGACGGAATTGGGGGTTTCGTTTCAGGCTTGATCGGATCACAAATGCAACAGGTTCCCAGCCAGCCAAAGCTCCAATCTCCAAGCTTGCCCCTCCACATCATCTTTATGGGATTCGCCCAGGGTGCGGGGGAACGCTTTGCGCATCGCAGGGTCAAATTGCGCAACAGGAAGGTCGGAAAGCTGCCGATGCGGCCGACATAGCAGTGGGGGGGGGGGGGGGGGGGGGGGGGGGGGGGGGGGGTTGGACGGGTCGGTTCAGTGGCATGTCTTCGCCTATCATCTTTATGGACCAAAAGAAGCATCGCTCAACCCCGGCCCGGTGTCGGCGACCGGCGTGAGGTGTGATGTGTGTTTCGCCGGGTGACTCCCGCCGAAGACGCCGGCCCTTTTTTCTTATCTTTTTGGGGGTACTTTCTGAAGTATTCCTGTAGTCTATATGAGCCAGTGAGGAGGAATTTAATGTGAGTTAAGTAATGACTAGCTTGTCAATTCCGTCTGGGACACGCCCGAGGTCAGACCTTGTTGCTCACTGTATTTGTCCCCGTACCTCGCATAATGACAAGAGTAACTACTGGACACATTGGCCCCTATTGCGACACCCGGGACCCTGACTTTCTTCTCGAGCTAGTCTATGTAGAGTACAGACTTCTGAACTGATCTTGAGGTTTGTTCTCAAGACTCTCATCCATGACCTTGATAAATCATGAAACAGCACAGAAGGCGGTGAGAACCATCATGGATTCTGCCAGAACAGTTGAGGGGGAACTGTACCCTACTTCCCCACTCAACGACATGAAGCACGCCCTTTGAGAACCGCTCCTGGTATAGGTCTTTGGTGTATAAATACTGTTTACTCCAGACGCTGTTGGTGATATTTTAGACCTCGATCACGGCAACAGCATCTTTCACATTCTCATAATCCTCCAGAAATGGCATCCTCAGGGCCGACTATCCGACATGCGCGTCGCGAAGGTAAGAAGGAGAAGAAGCCACTAGCCCTATGATAAGCCCAGCGGGGCTGTAGTGAGTGAGGTCTAAGAGCTTCGAGACTAACACCCCGAAGACGTCCCCATCATCCTGAGCCTCATCAGGGAACTCGCAGACTATGAGCGCGAACTTGACAGCGTTCAAGCAACCGAAGAATCCCTCGGAAACACCATCGCCTTCGCGCCCTCAGACCAGACGGCCTACACGCCAGGCAAACCGCAGACTGAGCCCACGGCGCCGGGCAGACCGGCCCGGTGCCTGCTCCTCTTCAACGAGGCTGGCGAGGGCGTCGGCATGGCCCTGTACTTTTACAACTATAGCACCTGGCGCGCGAAGCCAGGCGTCTACCTCGAAGATCTCTACGTGCGCCAGTCGGAGCGGAAGAAGGGTTACGGCAAGCGTCTGCTCGTCGAGCTGGCCAAGGAGGTCGTAGCCATGGACGGCGGCCGGCTGGAGTGGGTCGTCTTGAAGTGGAACGAGCCAAGCATCAAGTTCTACGAGTCCATTGGCGCAAAGGCCATGGACGACTGGGTGGGCATGCGCGTCGATGGCGACGCCCTGCCGAAGCTGGCGGGTTTGCTTGGGTGATGAGAGAGCGTCTGTCGAGAAGAATACACTACTTTAACCCTTCAGTTTTTGGCCGTCCTCTTCAGGTCCGTTCGGCTTTCCCGTCACCGGCGACAGGCTCCTTGGGCTTCTGAACGTTAATAACAACCAGCTTGTGTCTTTTCCCTTTCGAGTCGACGCCGTTGAAGAGATGCTGCTGTGCAGCGGTAGCCACGGGCAGTTCCGTCTTCTTGACGCCCCAGATGGGTCTTGCGACTGCCGGCTTCGACCCTTCTTTCGCGGCCGGGGACTTCATGTACGAAGATGCCTCCCACATTCTTTCATATTCCCGTCGAATCTGCCGTGTGCGAAAGGGCTGCTTGCGAAATACCGGGCCCCTTGCATCCTTGGGCCGGTGTTTCGCAAAAGGCACCCTGCTGGTGGTTTTCGAGTAAGGTCCATCATCCCACTGCCCGGTCAACCGTGTAAGTTGCAGACTTTGTGGCCGTTCAACATCGCGGGCAGGGAGACGGGTGTGTATTGTCCAGTCCCATTCCGGCCGAACACCGCGTTTTGTGACGGCGGATGTCGCTATGCGTCTCCTCCGCGGGAACTCGTACATTTCCTTGGACGCATCGCCAGAGGCGAGCAGCTTGAGGACATCCCAACTGTCCTTGTCGATCGGAGGCATGATCTTGTCAGCCGTCCACTTCCACCATTTTCGCACAGCCTTTGTCACTCTTCTCGGCGCCGTCGGGCGGCCCCAGATATCCTCCTTGGGCACCTTGCTCTTGGGATCGAGGTTTCGAATTGGGGCTCTCGGGAAGGCGGCGCCGGTGGTGTTGCGCTGGTGAGCCTGCTGCGCCTTGACGTAGGCGCGTAGCTTGGGGATGTCCCAGTTGTCTTCGATGGGGCTGAGATGCTGGTATACCCAGGGGGTAGGGTCTTCTCTGTCCCAATTGCGTTTCCAGGGATGTGTTTTGAGGAGTCTCTCCTTTTTCCTTCTGTCCTTTTCTACTTGTTCCATGCGCTCCTGGAGCTGCTCGGGACTGAGGGGCGGTTCTGGTTCTTTTGCGACCAACAGAGACATGAGCTCCCGGCGCTGTTTGCCCAGTCGGCCAAAGACGTGCCACATGAGCTTGCGCAGGCGTTTTTGGTCTCCGTTAGCTGCGGCTTGGAGAAAGGGTATGTTTTTCTTTCCATCCAGGAGATGCTTTTTCCGCCGGTAGTCTTCGTCTATGCGCGCCTGTTCAGGGCCGGGGGAGTCACGGATTTTGGGTTCGCTTTCGGCGGCTCTCTGCCGCTCTGCTCGAAAACCGGTTCGGATGCGCTCGTCGAGGAAGGGCCGTATGGTGGCTGGGTAGTAGGATGCGGCTCGGAGGAGATGGCGGTAGACATGCAGCGGCTGCACAGGATGCGGCAGGGGTATTCGGGATTGCGGCATCGTGGCGGACGGGAGTTACGGTAAGGTTGCGAGAGTGGACTTCAGGAGACGGACAGAGAGTTACTATGGCAGAGACAACAATGAACTTGTCGTCGTCATGGCTATCGTGTCTGGGTCGGGCAGAGACGCATGTGCGATGTCGAGCAGGGTGCATGCAGATGGGCGATGCAGAGATTTGGAGATTGGAGATTGGAGACAGAAGACATGCTGCAGAGCACAGCAACAGGAGAGAGCTGCAAGCTCGCTCTAGCGCTGTTGGTTTCAGTGTGTCTGCTGGGACGGCGGCCAATTGGCCAATGCTTCAAGGGGTGGGGCAATTCGGCGGGTGTGAGCTGTGAGCTGTGAGCTATGAGAGTTACGGATGAGATTCACTCAGTCTTCGCTTAACAGATAGAGCTTATTGAAAGTTCTCAATCTAACTGACCTGCCCTATTTCATGCCTGAGATGGCAGATGGGCCAAGTCCCTATCTGGAGTGGTTCGGGGCCGAGCTCCGTTCGCCTTGGAGGCACAAAACGTGATACGCTACAGGTAGCATAGAGGCTATGAGAAGCAGGTCGGCCTTGGAATGCCTGCAAGTTGAACAGAGGAGCAGAAGGCACCCGTGCAAAGCACTCGAATCAACCTGCCAATCGCAGTTCCTCCATATTAACGTCTTGTATATCACCACAGATCACAGTACTCTGCACAGAGTATCTCCACCAGAGAACTGGATCCCAAGCTTGGGTGGACGGAGACGCGATAAGAAGTCTGATAAGGTCGGCCGGGAAGCAGCACATGCCCGTCTGTCCAGACGCGTCACGCTCCTCCCTCTTTTTAAGGTACTGAGCGTGTCGAGGCACGCTCCAGGCGGAGGGGGTACGTACCCGACCCAGACCTCAAGGTCACACACCTTTTTTCTGAGGAAATTGTGGCCTGTGCGTCTCGCTTAGCAAATGGGAAAGCACCAACTCGTCCTCTCTGCCTCTCCCTCCTCTCCCTCCGTGTGGTGTTCAGTGCTCAGTGCCTAGTGCCCGGTGTCTTCACTCTTTCTCCCCCTGTCACTCGTCCCCCCGTAAATTGAGACGCGACACGGTCAAGACACGACGCTGCGCCTCGCGAAACAGACACGTCCCCGACACCTTTAATTGAAATTCCCGTTCGGGCTCAGCGCCGCGGACCTTTTTCAATCTCGGGCCCGGCAACCCAGGCGACGAGACCTCTGATCTCTGTCCGATACCCACCTTCAAGTCCAAATTCATTCACCCGTTGCCTGGACTCTAGATCCTCGCCTTCATCGTCTTGGTGTTCCCCCCCCCCGCCCCCCTTCTCTCACGCTCTGTCTCTCATCCGGCCCTCACCCGAATAAGACATCCTGTCTGTCTGACCACGACCGGCCTCACTTGTTAGGATTAGCCGCGCGCTCCCCCCTCCCTCAAAGCTTCGGCTACGCATCCCCCCCTTCCACTCTCGCAACTTCTGCTTGTCCGGACACTTTACTTTGCTGCACCATCGACACGGCACGGCACCGCACAAAGCAGCCAAATTACCACCGCCGCACCACAGCCAAAGAAAGGCAGCGTAACGCAACGCAACGCAACGCATTGCAACGGCCGCCCCAACCAAAGACAAAGTCAAAGACCACGGGGAACAAGGACGGCGGCTGCACGTATTCCCACTCAACTCGGCGCAACTCACCTCAAATCCGCCGCCGTCGATTGACAACCTGCCGACACCCCCCGCCCCTCTCGACGACATCCTCCCTTGCGACCCCTCTCCGCATCCTGTCTCTCAATCGCATTGCCTGCCGTCGGATCTTTGCGCCTCCAATGTTCTAGCGCTGGCACATGTCTTCGACCGCCGTCACTACCAGCCAACCCTCCCACTCCCTCCATTCCCGCCGCAAATCGTCCTTGTCCGCTGCGCAACCACGCGTCAACCCCGGGAGACCCGATTCCACCGCAATGATGCCGTCCGCATCGCAACCACAACCCTCTTCCCAACAATCCTTCACAATGAGCCAGCAATCCCAGGGTGGCTACCGCGCCTATGGAGGAGACTCGAGGCTCGCCAATGAGGCGCCGCAGATCTACAGCGTAAGTTCCGACCGACTCCTCCTGCAACCGCGCCGCCCTTCATTCAGCAACCCTTTTCGGGCAGTCGCATTGACAGTGCACATTTAGGCCGTCTACTCCGGCGTCGACGTTTACGAGATGGAAGTCAACGGTGTCGCCGTTATGCGCAGGCGCCAAGACAGCTGGCTCAATGCGACTCAGATCCTCAAAGTGGCCGGCGTTGATAAGGGAAAGCGCACCAAGATCCTCGAAAAGGAAATCCAGACCGGCGAGCACGAGAAGGTCCAAGGAGGTTACGGCAAATACCAGGGCACCTGGATCAAGTTCGAGCGCGGTGTCGAAGTATGCCGCCAGTATGGTGTCGAGGAGGTGTTGCGTCCGCTGCTGACGTACGACATGGGCCAAGATGGCGGAGTCGCAGGCCGAGGGGATTTCAACACGCCAACCAAGGAACAGGCCATGGCTGCCCAGAGGAAGCGGCTCTACAACGCAGGAAACGAGGCGAGGACGAATGGCATGGCTGGACTCAACGGTACCTTTTTTAAGAACATCTCGGCAACCGCGTCGCACGCCGTCGCCGCCATCAGCAAGGCGCGCTTCGATTCTCCCGGCCCGAGGAGTCGCAATGGCCCGACCAAGGCCCCCAGCTTCAGCCGCCAAAGCTCTTTGCAGAACGGCGATGACTTCCCCGGCAACTCCCAGCAGAGCTTTGCCTCGGACTATGGAAACCAGAACGATTCGGCGTACTCGACGCAGCAAACAAGCCAGCAGTTTGCCGATGGCCCCGAGCCCCCCCGAAAGCGCCAGCGTGTAACCATGACTCCGCAAGAGAGCTTTGGAGGATATAGCAACTCGATGGAGATGTACCAAAATAACTTCCCCGGCTCGCCTACGGAACCCAACGAGTCCTTCATCTACTCCCAAGCGAATCCTCCCGCACACGACGGTTACAGCCCCCTAAGCCCCCTGCCCTTCGAGATGTCTCCCGACGCCGAGGCGAAGCGGAGCATGCTGATGAGCCTTTTTATGGATTCGGCTACTTCAGACCAGTCCAAGCATGAGATGCTACGGACTTTGGCTCCTATAGAACTCGACATGCCCATTGACCAACAAAGCCACACTGCTCTTCACTGGGCTGCCACATTGTCACGCATGTCGCTGTTGCGCGCACTTATCGCGGCAGGCGCGAGCCCTTTCCGCGTCAACGCCTCGGGAGAGACTGCTCTTGTCAGGGCGTGTGTCGTGACGAATTCTATGGATCTGGGCCAGTTCCCCGAACTCCTCGACGTCCTTGGAGGCACCATTGAGGTCCGCGACAGCAAGGGACGGACCGTACTGCATCATATCGCCATGACCAGCGCCGTCAAGGGCAGAAACGCGGCCAGCCGGTATTATCTCGAGAGCCTTTTGGAATGGGTAGTACGGCAAGGCAGCAACCCCAGCGGCCAGGCGGCTACCAACGGGAAGGGGGACAGCGCGCCAGCCAGCTCGCAGTCCCAGCCGCAATCACAGCCCAAGATGGGCATTGCGCGCTTCATGACGGAGATCGTCAATGCACAGGACCACGCCGGTGATACGGCCTTGAACATTGCCGCGCGGATCGGCAACAGAAGCATCATTTCACAGTTATTGGAGGTTGGCGCCGATCCCAACATCGCCAACCGTGCCGGCCTCCGGCCCGTGGACTTTGGTATCGGGGGTGATGCCACAGAAGAGGGCTCCAAGATCCTCAATGGGGCCACCGACGCCAGTACCAACGAGGCGAACGGAGATGTCGAGAAGAACGGAGTCGTCAGCACTGAGCGGACGAAGGAGAGCAGCGATGATATAATTTCTTGTACGCCTTACCCCTGAGCCCCTCTTTTTTCTTGCGGTGTCATCTAACAACCGGCAGCCATCACCCATCTTCTCAATGAAGCAAGCTCCACCTTCCAGGGTGAAGTGAAGACCAAACAGGCCGTCATCGAGTCCCTCCACTCCACCCTCCGCACAACCTCGGCACAACTAGGCGAGGCCAGGAGAAACCTCGAGGCCATGCAGGCGACGCTGCGGAAACAGCAACTCGCGCGGCAAAAGGTCTCGAACCTCAGCCACGCCCGCGAAGAAGAACAGGTCCGGCTCACGCAGGAACAGAACCGCGCGGGCCGGACCGACTCCCTCTCCTCGTCGTGGGAGACGGAGCTCAGCGCCGCGCTCGAGACGGCGGGCACCAACGGCGAGGGCGGCCTGCTGCCCTCGGCGGCGGTCCTCAAGGCGCGGCTCAACGCCGTGTCGGCGAGGAGGGACGTCACGCGAAAAATGGCGGGCGCGCTCAAGGGGCGGAGCAAGGACCTCGAGGTCAAGTACCGGCGCGTGGTGGCCATGTGTACAGGCGAGCCAGAGGACCAGGTCGACGCCGTCGTCGACGGGCTGCTGCGGGCGGTCGAGAGCGAGAAGGGCGAGCTGGAGGTGGAGCGCGTGAGGCGGTTCCTCGGCGGCGTCGAGGGCGTGGTACATTGAGTACCGCGGGTCTGTCTCGTCGCTTGCAACGGGACGAAACCGGTCGGTTGGGAAGTGTTTGTTGTTTCTGGTGTTGTCATACCCCCATATGTCCAAGCGTCGCTCATGACGATAGGCCCCTTGGCCAGCATTATATGTCCCTTTTTTTTTTTAAAAAAAAGGAGGAGAGGCATCGTCAATGTTTCGCTGTGTCATTTGCGCAGTTAGGGGGCGTTTGGATCGGTTCTGGTTGTTTATTTTTGGTTTTCACTCAGCATTTGGGACGTGCGCGCGGGTTGGGATATGTCATGATTATTACTGTTGCAACAAGACTTTTTTTTACATTGGCTTCCAATACAAAACAAAAAGGACTTGAAAATGGATGAGAGGGTTTTCTTCCGAGTCCAAACTTGCTGGCGTGTTCAACAACGCGCGCGTCTGTAAATGCTTTGCCTGCCGTTGTGAGGAAATAGCAATCCCACGCGCCCCCTCTTGGTGTAACTCCCTCACCCCTAAACGCCTTGCAATGCTGCTGCTCTGATTATTTTTGATAAAGATCGCTTTCTTTCCTTCTGCCCCTTACCGCGCCAGGCCAGACGCGTACAGACCCTCCCACCGTTCCTCGACGCCGCCCACCATCTTCTTGGCCTGTTCGATTTCTCTGTCGAGCTCCTCCACGTTCCGAGTCAGCGCGCTGACCTCCTCGAACCGCCGGGCGTCCCGTGCATTGTCGACCATCTGCTGCACCATGAAGCGTTGCTCCTCAAGGACCACAAGGCGCTCGCGGGCCTCCTTTTCCTCCGTCTCGAGCGCTGAGACAGCGGTGCTGGTTTCGCTGGCCTGGCTTGCCGTTTCCGACTCGGCGAGCTCCTGGTTGCGAAGGGGCGACAGGTGCAGAGACGACGACGACCCGTTGACACTGCCCGACTGGAGAGCGCGGAGACGCGAGGTTTGAGACGAACGAGATCTAAGAATTTGCGGGACCGATTTGAGTGTCAACATGTGAGTGTGTAGAAATGAGGACGCGGCGGCGTAAACGGCCTGTTGTAAGCGAAGCTGGGTCTTCGACGTCGTCTTCATATCGCGTAGACGGCGCGCGGCCGTGTCGTACTTTGTGAATGCATCGGTGAGACGTTTACGAATTTTCGACGCCTCTTGGATCTGGGCGTGAGTTGGTGGCGGTCTCGAGACATCTGATCCGTCTTCTCCCTCAGGCTGCAACACAAGCAAGGTCCGCTGGAAGATGGGCATGAGCTGGCGAATGCCACGTTCAAACTGACGCAGCGTCTCGTATGCGCGTTGGTCTGGCGGCTTGTGAACGAGGGTCGCCGCAAAGTCGCGCTTCGAGAATATCGTGTGATTGCAATCCCGGCACATGCGGACGTCGATGCTTAGCTGGCCAGGTTGTGCTGTGGTCGGGGGTTTCTCCGTTGCTGTGCTCGTAGCTGAGACTGTTAGGCGCGGTGCTCATAAAGACTCCGAAGGATGAGACTCACAACTGGCTATGCTCAAGCCCACTTCACTCGAGCAGCCTGTAAGTGGATCGGCGCAGACCACGCGGCCACATATTCGGCAGTGATGTCTTCTAAACGTCCAAGAGCCGAACTCTTGCTGGCAGAACGGGCATTGCGTGACGGAAGCATCGTCTTCCCAGGTCACCACTGATTGCTCCAGCAGCTTCCGTTGGCTCTTTTGGCCTGTTAGAGTCGCTACGGGTGAGAGCAAATTTCCGCCGTTGGTTGTGACATCTTCGGGCGCATTCGCAAGCAGCTGCGTCAGCTTGGTCAAACGCTTTTCCAGCCTAGCCATTTCGAGGTTCTGCCTCTCCACCCTCTTCCGTCGCATTTCCGCAAAGGCCGACGTGTGGTCAATCAGGACGCCGTTATGGTCATTGTAGCCATCTCTCGACTTGTAGCACGTCTCGCACACTCTAACCCAATATCCCCGCACGGGATCGTGCTGTGCAGACCTCGACAGCCTCATCTGGTACATGGTGTGCTCCTCGCAGAACAATCTCCCGCAGTTCCGGCAGTTTATGCTCCCATTGACGGCTCCGAGCCCCTTGGCGCATGTCGGATCGGTACATCGGTCGTTGCTCGTTTGGCGCTGCCAATGCGACCTGGTGATGAGCTCATCCGGATCTATCGGGCCTTCGACGAGCTTCGCTGCTGCGGGCGGGGCAATCGGCATCGACTCGTTTGATTCAAACACGTCGAGGCCTCGGAGTTTCTGGTTGATTATGGACAGTGGTTGGAATCTCTTGGCCTTAAGGACCTGCTTGTCGAACCATGTGCGGACCTCATCCTGCTCGACCTCGGGCAATTCTTGGTGGTTGTCATCGATGTGTCTGAGAGGGGTCAGAGACTAGAGTTTAGCGTCGCAAGCATGCTTGGCGATGTTCACCTGTTTAGTTGAAGCAGTGTCAACTACGATCGGCTGTCAGCAAACGTCGCGATCAACCAAAGGTGCAAACTGACCATCTCCTCCTCGCATATTGGGCAGACCAGCTTCGAGCTCGCGGCGGCAGTCCTCGAGGGCCCGCCAACACTGATGTTTGACGTAAGATCCTGGGCAAAGTCGGGCAGGGGGCTCGAGACTGGGGGAGAGGCCGAGGACGAGTTGAGAGACAGGGTGCTTTCGGAGGGAGCAAAGGGGCTCGGGGTGCGTCGATGGCCCTGGACTGCGGGAGGCGCTGGAGGGGCGAGGCCCTTGCCGCTGCCCAAGATGCGGCCGCCTCCCAGCTTGCGGCCAGACATCGTGGAGGAGAGGCGACAGCTACGAGCCCATCAAAGAGGGCAACGATGATCGGTCGTCGATGGCGGCGGTGAGGACAGGTTAAGGTCGGGCGAGGGCAAGCCGGGGAGAGTATATCGTGAAAGGGCGGAGAGGGCTGTCCGGGTTGCACGCGGTGTGCAGTTCGGAGATGGCAGGTGCAAAGTGCCAGGTGCGATGGTTTGTGGTGGTTCGTCCCTCGCGTTGGAAGGCCGGGTTGGGTTGGTTCCAGTTCAGGTTCCAGTTACAGGTTCCCGCGCGCAGCCCGTCAGGCCCATTCCCTGCCGAGGACTTGGGAGCGGCAGCAGCAACAGCAGCAACGACCGGCACAGGCGGTGGGCGGTTGGCAGATTGCAGGCAAACAGGGCGGTGGAAGCCTAGGGGCACACCGCAGGAACAGGGGTTAAGGAGCAACGCTTTCGGCGGAGTTGCAGCGTGGGACGCTAGGGAGATGCGCTAGAGGGCCGGGCACAGAAGACCCATAGACTGGGGAGAGGCGGGGCAGCTTCCGTACCGCCAGATACTCTTCTACATACTTTTCACTACAAAGATACAGTATATACAAGTATTTCTTTATCGTGCAGACCGCCATGACATCGCCAGTGCGCCCCTCCTCTTGTGGGGCGCCAGCCTTATCGGCCGCCTTTGACTCTTATCGCACAGGCCAGTGTGTTGGCTCAGTGCTCTTCCAGATGCTACTGCATCTTCCCCCCAAAAAAAGCTGCCCGAGAATTGAATTGACTCCGTCATCAACTCGAAAGCGCATTCTCGACAAGCTCCTCATACCACCACATCATGGCCGAAAAGTCCAAGACGAAGAAGTTCCCGGAAGTACAGGGCGGCGGAAGCCTCATTCTGGCCTGGAGGATCAAGGACAAGAAGGTCCTGGTCGTCGGCGGCGGCGAGGTATGTGGCCTGCTCTGCTTCTGCTACTCTAACTCGGCGACGCAGCACATGCACACGAGACTCGCTTCAGATGCTGATTATATCCCTCTCAACAGGTTGCTGCCGGCCGCATCCTCAATTGTCTCGATGCCGATGCCAAAGTCACCGTTGTCTGCCCGGCTTCTGGTCTCAACCCCGAGGTAGCACACCGAGTCGAGCGGGCGCAAGTCACCCACGTCGATCGCCTCTTCGAACCGTCCGACCTCGATGGCGCAGACATGGTCCTCGTGGCCATTGACGACCCCGCCGCCTCTACAACAATTTGGAAGCTGTGCAAGGAACGCAGGATACCCGCCAACATTGCCGATGTGCCGCCGGAATGCGACTTCTACTTTGGCAGCGTCCACCGCGACGGCCCGCTGCAGATCATGGTCAGCACCAACGGCAAGGGACCTAGGTTGGCTGCCATTATTCGGCGGCAAATTGCCAAGTCGCTCCCCAAAAACGCCGGCAACGCCATCGAGGCCATCGGTACTCTGAGGGCCAAGTTGCGCAAGATTGCTCCGAACCCGGAGGAAAGCCCCAAGCGGATGGGATGGTGCGTTCCCCTCGATGGAAATCGGTTCTGAAACATACTTACAGCTGGCAGGATGATCAAGGTCAGCAACAAATACGACTGGAACGAGTTCTGCGATCTCACCGACGAGGACATGGAGAACCTCCTCAAGTTCTATGCGGGCAACCAGGTGCCCACCATCGACGACCTCCTGGCCATGAGAGAAACCCCCGGCTTCAACGCGAAGGATGTGTTTGACGGATCCTTCGGGTTCTGTGTCGGTGTTTAAACATAGAGCATCTACACAGTATATGTACATATAAGGTACCTACAAACGGATATGGGTGTTTTGAGCGGTATTCGGCGTCGATTTCATTAGGGTTATCTAGAATTCTCCGTTGGCAGCATCTCACGACTTAAACACGGGGTTTTGTGTAAGATACATTCTAGGCGCACTATGGCATGCCTAGATAGTTCATGGGGCTTGGGATCAGTAGAGGAGGGAACACTTGACACGGACGCTGCGGCGCATCATCAATTCTCACCGTGACTCGCGCCTCGCTCGGCCGCGGAAATACAAATTGCGAATTCAGCAACGAGTCCGAAATCGGAGCCAGGCCGACGGAGTTAGTGAGGGACATCAGATCACCCGTGCTGTCGGTGGCTCTATCTATGTTCAAGCCTCTAGTGATGTACCATAATGTATGAGGCTGCCGGCGCGCTTGGTCCGAGCGGCATTCAGATCACGGCACTACGGAGCCGGCTCCGATACGTGGGTCTTCACCTCAGGTACCGCCTCGGTTCGGAGCCCCGGCCGGCCGGCCGGCCGGCGACTGGGTTGAAAGAAAAACAATGGCATTTTGCCGGGGCCATGAGATTAGTTTACCTCGAGGATTCTTATCAACTCGAGCCCTCTCGAGATTTTCTAATGCCTCTTATCTGTCCAAGTGGTATGCAGATCAGTCGTGACTTCTTGGCTATGCGCGGCAGCCTTCAGGCCTTTTGTCTGTCGACTGAGCAGGTGCCAGCTGGTGCCACTTCAACTCCAACTTGCGCACTTCCCACCATTCTCATCCTCGCATTCGACACGATCTTGACCAACTACCCGCACCGTTCCATGCCGCGCACCGGCGAATCGCGCCAGAAATCCTTCATTTGACGCGTATTTCTCACCAGTCAACCCGGAACGACCGTTTTCTGCCTTTCGAGACTGCCGGCTACCGGACCTGCACGCGCTAAAGTCCCGCCTCGAGCACCGTGCTTCTGCGCAACGAGCCTCGTACAACAAACTACCGCCAAATCTGACGAATTAGTTTCTTGCACAACGCTGTGATGCCTCCACGCGGTCGCAAACGCGCGGCAGAGGCTGAACCCGAACCACAGCCCGAAAGCCCGTCCCCTTCTTCCCTCGAGGATCGTGAGCCGCCGCCGCCCTTCTTCAACACCACCTTCTCCACCCATCGCGCATCGCCCCTCTACGTTGGCGCCAACGCCCTCACCTTTTCACGCTTACGGACGCTGTCGCAACGCTTGCGCGATACACTCGTGGGAGATGTCGTGAGAGGTGTGCAGGTGGGCTTGGAAGGTAGTGACAGCTCGCTTGGACGCGCCGGGCCATTGGAGAAGGTCGGCATTCGGTGGGTCGGTTTTGATGCACTACTCGGTGGCGCAGACGATGCAGATATCGTCGATTTGAGTCAAGACCTGAGCAGCGACGCGATTGATCGCGATACGGATCGCAAGAAGAGGGGCCTGGTGTTCGAGATCCAATACGAGAACGCGCTATGTACGGCTGTGCTGCTGCCGGCACTCTCCGACAAGATCCAGGATGCGCAACAGGACCGTTTAACGTCGGCCAACAAACTTGAGATACCCGGATTGCTGGTTGCTGACCATTTGAAAGAGGACAAACACTTTCTGCACCTACCTCTGCTGCTCTTGCGCATGCCGGCGCCCCTCAAGGGCATCATCATCGACTTTCTCTCCAGCACGTTTGATTGTCGCATCAGCTCCGTGCGTCTAGGCACGAGGAGTCTCACAGCTGCGTGGGGAAGGTGGATCGAAGATGCCGGGCTTCCCTTGCGAGGCCCTTTGGCCAAAGATATGGTCTTGACTTTGGGCTTTTACGTGCCACCCCCCGACACCACCGACTGTAACGACGATCAGCCTATGGAGGGGCTTGGGATCAAGTCCATGGATATCATCATCCCGGCCGAAGAATTACGACGGTTCACAAAAGAAGGCAAAGCGCTCGCGATTTCGGGTGTAAAGCCCGCAGCAGCGACTAAGCGGAAGGCACTTAGTCAAGGCTACGATGACGATCAGAGAGAGCGAAAGCGGCTGGCTGGCGGCAAGGCCGACGAGGGATGGGGGTGGATCGGCAACAGCGGCGGGGAGAAACAGGGACCGTTTCTATACGCCCTGAGTGCATATTTGGACAAGCACGTTGCCCTCAACCTTTTTCATCCTGGGGTGAGAGTTACCAAAATTGCTTGCGGCGGATTCGTGCTCTCGGAGGGGCGAGTCAAGGTGTTTTCGCCGCCAGGCGACGACGAAAAAGTATACGAACCTGTCAAGAATCTTGTCGGAGATCTCATCACCAGCGCTGGGTCTTGAACCTCCAGTGTACGAGTCAAATGACGCTTGTGACTGAATCCACGATACAGTTTGTTGAACACTCGTGGCACAGCGACGCGACCTGACCGCCGTCCAGAAAATTCGCCTACACTCACATTCAAGCTCCGACCATTCTTTTTCTCGGTCAAGCGGAATACAGTGAACGTTCCGCACGTATTGGCGTAAGAACGACCGCTAGAGGCCGATGCACGATACCCAATCAGGAATCACACGTCTCCTTTGATTGGAGCGCATTTACTAGAATTCAGGCACAGATATATCATCCAGGGACATCCGCCAAACCTCTGTTTGTCAGAAATATGGATGAATAGCCTCACACAATCACCTAGGGGCTATGGCTTGGCTTGCAGGGCGCCGATCAGCGCTCACTTGACATTGTCATAAACATTGGTTGGTTCTCGGAACATCACAGGCTCGGGTACCTCGGACCTCGCAAGATTCGGATGCTACCCAATGGCCTTGTTGTAGGCCGCTCAAGTAGGTAGTAGCTTACAATCTATCTGAAATCTACCGGGTCACCATTGACCAGCGCATTCTCGGAGAAATTCTCTTGGCTAACGTCGCTGCCGAACGTGCCCCAGAAGACAAACTAATTCAGCCGCCAACTGCCCTTGTTTCTTCCCCGCAGACTTGGGGAATTCCCGGTTTTTCCAAATTAACGGCACCTGGACGGACCCTTGGGTCGATCAATGATACCTCTGTGTGCCATCGCGGCCTGTCACCACCGAAGTTGACCTTCCACAACTGGCTGCGATCCTTGCCCTTACGAGTGCGAACCCCTCGTTTGGCTTTGGGGCGTGATTAGACGACGGAAAAATAATGTAGAGATGAAGCAAACGGGGACGGTCCCGTCATTCGGAGTTGCGTTTGCGTCTTGTGTTGAAGAGCTTCCGTCTTACCTGTGAAGCAATTCCCAATCATATAAAGACCTCGAAGTTTTTACGATCTTTTTGGGGTTATTCTACAGCGACCCAAGCCATTCGTTCTTTTCATACTTGATCATCAACCACTTGAGTGTTCGCCATGAAGTTCTCTATGAGCGTCGTCTGCCTCTTGGCACCCATCACTGTCCTCACGGCCCCTCTTGAAGAGCGTCAGGCCTCGCAGAGCGTCGACAGGCTCATCAAGGCCAAGGGCAAGCAGTACTTTGGCACTGCCACCGACCAGCGCCTCCTGACGACCGGCAAGAACGCCGACATCATCAAGGGCAACTTTGGTCAGGTCACGCCCGAGAACTCGATGAAGTGGGACCAGATCGAGCCGAACCGCGGGCAATTCAACTGGGCCGGTCCGGACTACCTCGTCAACTTTGCTCAGCAGAACGGCAAGCGAGTCCGCGGTCACACCCTGGTCTGGCACTCACAGCTCGCCGGCTGGGTGAACAATGTCCGTGATCGGGCTGGTCTGACCAAGGTCATTGAGGACCACATCAACGCTGTTGTTGGTCGGTACAAGGGCAAGATTTACCACTGGGTGAGTTCACTTCCCGTCTCCTAAGGACCCTTATTGCCAAGAGAAGTTGTTGACGTGTGCCGCGATCAGGACGTTGTGAACGAAATCTTCAACGAGGACGGCTCCCTCCGCTCTTCCGTCTTCTCACAAGTCCTTGGCGAGGACTTTGTCGGCATCGCCTTCCGTGCTGCTAGGGCTGCCGACCCCAGTGCCAAGTTGTACATCAACGACTACAACCTTGACCAGGCCACCTACGCCAAGACGCAGGCCATGGCCCGCAAGGTCAAGGAGTGGATCGGCAAGGGCATCCCCATCGATGGTATTGGTAAGTCATGCATCCCATGCCGCTTTAATGGACAGGACGGGGCTAAAACAAACAAACAAACAAACAGGCTCCCAGGCCCATCTCCAGGCTAACCAGGGTGGCAACGCCCTTGGCGCGCTGCAGACCCTCGCCGGCAGCGGTGTGAAGGAGGTCGCCATCACGGAGCTCGACATCGTCGGCGCCAGCGCCAACGACTACTCGGCCGTCACGCGTGCCTGTCTGCAGGTTCCACAGTGCGTCGGCATCACGGTCTGGGGCGTGCGCGACACGGACAGCTGGCGCTCGCAGAACAACCCGCTCCTGTTTGACGCTAACTACAACCCTAAGGCGGCGTACAATGCTGTTGTTCAGGCTTTGCAATAAGCCTGAGTGAGGAGGTGACTGTCCAAGCCCTTGATTGCCATTTGGAGATTCTTAGGTTCATTTTTGGTACAACGCTTGAATGCTTTGGCTTTTGTGCCGTATATAAAACTATAAGGTAGAAACTAGCTTGCTTCACTTACTCTATTTTTGTGACAGAGTTGGCGTACTGCCTATCTCAAAGGTGACTCAACAACATGAAGCCAACTATAAAGGTTTACCTTGAGACCAAGAAGACGAGGTTAAGAACGTGGAAAAAGTTGGACACCAGGCCGCCATCTTCTCACGCGCAGACAAAGGCCACGTTTGGCTCTTTGAGATGCTTCACTCTTGAAGATCAATTTCCTTCTTATAGGGGCATCGTGAAGTACCTAACTTTAGCTTCTGTGGGAGCTGGTAGGTATTGTGTGAACTTTATAACAGCAGACAGTGGGCCGGTTCCTGTTCGATGTTGACCTCGACTAACTGTTCCCAGCTTGACACCCATTCAGGAAGCTTCCGCATAGAGCCCCCGCTTTATTCATCTTGAAACTAGATTCGAGGGCGTACGTCAGCAAAGACTGGATTGAAGGCCCAAATGAGGTAAGATCTTTTCATGGCTGTGTACAGCATGTGCAAGACAACACCCTAGGCCCAAAGGCTGATTACATAGCCTTGCGTGATGCTGTAGCGTTGTCCCCCTTAGTATCGTGGCACAAAGGACGAAGGACTATCTTGATAACATACTAGCATATCACGTACCATCCTTAAGAATGAGAGGGCATGTCTCAAAAATCAGATCACTTGCTAGTATAATTGAAGATATCACGCCACATACTATCCCATCATGCAAATCTTGCTGAAGTTGTTCCTATTTACGTACATCACAGACCTATGTTACACCCAGAAGCCTGTCGCAAGGCGGATTTGTTTATACGGCCGTAGTTCAGACATGGGCCTCAACATGTTCAAGATCATTATGTCCACGAAAATCTCATCAGGATATTTGCACTGCACTACAAGCCGAAGAACTTCATATCATCAGCTCCCCGGATCGGGACAGTATGCCCAACGCCAACCGCCCAGACACCTGTAAGGTGGTCACCAAACACATCGGTGCGGTAATTGGCTTGGGTCGTGTTTTGGGAGGACGTGATAGGCTTGTCCGGGTTGTAGCCAAAGACGCCAGACCACTGCTTAATTGTCTCCTGGTAGTTGGCAAAGTTGAGTGTCGTATCGGTACTGCCGTGGTAGATCTGCATGCGGGGGCGGGACCCGTTGTAACCGGGGTAGGCGTCGTAGACCCATTGAGCCCAGCGCTGCGGGGTAGCCTTGGACTGGCCCTGTGAGCAGGTGCTGTTCCAGCCGTTAACGGAGTTGGTGTAAAAGCAACCGGCCGGGACACCGTTGTAAACAATTCCGGCGGCGAAGATGTCAGGGTACGTTGCGGCCAAGACGTTCTATGGTCGTTAGCGATCGAAATATCCAGCAAGCGGTGAAGGCTGGCTTACGGTCATCATGGCCCCGGACGAAGAACCTGTCACAAAGACCTTGGACTTGTTGCCCTTGTACTTGTCTAGGGTATACTTGACCATGTTGGCGATGGAATTGCTGTTGGCTCCTCCGTCGTGGGTGAGAGTCGCCTTGGACGAGACATCCCAGCAGGTTCCCGAGTAGGGCGACTCAGGGTAAATAACGATAAAGCCTTTTTGATCAGCGAGGCCCTTGTAGGGGCTGTTGTTGTAGTAGGCCTGAGCAGTGCCGGTGCAGTAGTGAATCGCTACGACTATGGGAGGGTTGGCTGCCAGCTTATCGGGGACGTAGATGTACATTTTGACGCCACTGGGGTTTGAGCCGAAGTTGGTGACCTGCTGCAGCGAGGCGGCGCTGGCTAGGACTACCAGTCCAATGGCGGAGAGAATTGTGCTGATCTTCATGGCTGCAGTGATGTCGATTTTACAGGGCTGTTGTGATGAGTCGTTGTTTTCCTGCCCACTTGTCGGAATTGACGACGTCGACTTCTGTGTAGTTACAAGCCTGGGGTGAGCGAGAGAATCAAGGCGGCAAACAGAGACTCTGAGCAACCTTTTGTATTTTCCCCTATCACCAGGTTTAAGCGACATCAAGGGACCGTGAGCTCTCTGTGTAAAACCCCATCATCTCGTTGCCCCACATCCAGGGTCGGTTGACAAGGAGGGGCATGAAACTCCATCGTCGTCAATTTAGCCGGTTGGCTAAGCCAGGGGCCGTGCCAAATTCATCCAGACGGGAACGGGGAAAGTGTTCGTCTGTATTGCTAAAAAAGCCTTTATTCGGCATTTGCGGCAGGCAGCCTCCAGGGTGACCCCGGCATATTAGAGTCTGTTTGCCGAGAGCCGATGTGCAGCGTGGCTTGATGCTTGACCTTTGCGGGATGCATCCCGGGTCTTGTGTACCTTTGGGTGAGTTGGTGAGTTAGTGATGAGGTGGCATGGCCGATCCGTGCTGGGTAATCTGGTTGGGTAAATTCGCAGATGATGTCGCGAACGGGAGATGTTCCCACGCTTGGCACGTTTGGGGCCGCCGTAGTGGAGAATTCCTGATCGGAGCATTACGAGGCGATGAGGCTCGGAAGAATGGGCTGCCACTTTAAAGGTTGCCCGAGCCTAGTGACATAAAGGCATCTGATGCGTATATGATTGAGGATCGGGTGGTTATATATCCGCCAATTTTGGCTATCCGATCATCCGGGACTTCGTCTTGCCGCAAGGCCGACTGAGCTGACGCTCATTTCCTCATCTGACTCACGTCTTGATGACCGTTATTCTATCCATCTTATAGCTGTTGTCGTCAAAAACAAGTCTTGGTTCGTTTGACACGAGTTCTTTATCAAGACTGTGGCGACAACTGTCAGACCTCACTAAACGTCCGGCATCCAATAGACTGGAGATCCGTTGAAGTTGGGAAATGTTGCAAAGGCCTGAGTATTGATCAGCTTCCGGTCTTCAGGTCTTTTGAAGAAATTGATGTACCGAAGAGTCGAGATCCAGCCAGTCCGTGGTCTCCCAGCTGCTCAAAAGGTTCGTCATCCCCTCGAACCCTTGTTGTTGGAAGACTTCGCCCATGTCGGCTGGCGGTGCTGGGGCTCTCGAGTTGTCGTCCAGCTGCATCGGCTCGGTACACGCACCGCGGTCAGCTTGATCGGCCGCGGGTCTCTGGTCGCGTCCCGAGGGCCCGACAGAATGGTATTTGGCCTCCTGTCGAAGTTCCTCGAGAATAACGCTGTATCTGCGACCTGGACTCTCGGCAGCGGTTGCTTCTGTCAAGTGATTCTGACAGCGATCGGCGAGTTCAAAGAGCCCATTCTCGCCATCTTTCCTTCCTCTTTGGATTTCCCATACGTATACGACTGCCAGCGCGCAAAAGGTCACGTACGGCGTCCACCAAAATGCGTGGAACAAGGTCCCGTCACTGGCCATTCCGTCGACTGTCTCGAGCGCGACCTTGGCGGCATTGATGCACTCGTCTACACTATCTTCCAGAGCAGACCGCTGGTTGCTCTTTGAGGTCCCCGTACCAAGGAGGAAAGGACGGTTGGCATGCATAATGGCGTGACAATATGCCAGCTTGAGAGCCGTGTTTTGCCGTCTGAATGAAGGAATCAAAGACATTGGCCGAACCGTACCTAGGTGATGCGGCAGCGACTCGCGCCATTGGTGGAGGGCCTGGCCATATCGATGGGCTGCCATAAGACGATCATGCTTGGGTATAGGTTTGATCGAGTACACCTCTCGAGAGATACCATCGATTAGCTGAGCAAGTTTCGCGTGGAAGATCAGACTCTCCACGTGGCAGTCCATTTCGGGCTCGTCCCTTGATTTCCCGTGGGGAGTCATTTCCTCGTCGTTGACGCAATCTGGGAAATCCTGGTCGATATTGTCGTCATGGTACATTCTGGGCCGACCGAACACAACAGCCAGGTATTTGTCAATGGTGTAGGCCACCCAGAAGGTCCTCTTTCTACATTGCGAGATGATGTAGTCTCTGTCGCTGCTGCCCCTGTTGCGCCCGGATTTCCGATGCAGACCCAGCGCCGAGACGATGGGGAGAATGCTTCCGAAGACGTACCATGCTTGGTTCATACGAGTCGTCTGGAGGAGGTAGAGAACTTGCAAAATGCGAGACTGTGCAGATTCTAGTTTCGGTAAGCCGACCTCCATGTCTGTTAGACTTAAAGCTTGACAGAAGTAGGCATCGCTGCGCCGAAGATCAGAACTCTGCTCCCCGCCATCGCCTCGGACCTTGCTTTGCCGCAGCGTGACGATGGCGAGAATCGTCATGACGATTGAGGCCTTGGCATATCCTATGTCGTGATGCAGAGGCCGATTACCCTGGGCATTGGCAAGTAGTGCCTTGAACCACTCAGTAACGTAGCCCTGGTGCAAGCAGCGATAAGTTACCACGCAGACGTCGAAGTAAAATCGCAGCATTTCCAAGCCCGTAGATCGGTCTGGCAGAGTAGAAGCATCGAGGGTATTCGATTCAAACGGCTTGTCGCCTGCCCTCGTAAGCTTTTGATGCTGCTCGGCGCCGCTGGGTACCTGTCCCGGAACGCCGCTGCCGTTCGACCTCTGTGATGAAAGTCGTTTCCAGGCCCGGTGAAGAAATGTCAGGCTTGATGTGTTGTCAAAATATTGCCCCTCAATCTCGGCAATCTCGACTTCTGGAGATGCCCTTGATGTCGGTGGGAGGCTGCCATTCCCTCCGACATCTGAGGTTGTGGCTGCAGGATCGGGAACGGTAGGACGGGGAGCGTTTGCCATGACCAGGCCGTGGAACGTAACTCCGGGAGGCTGTAGCTGGAGGGGTGCCTCGGTGGGAAGTGGTCTTCTGTGGCTAGTCAATCTACTCATCCTATGTAATTACCCCTGTGTTGCGACGACAAACCTTTGCGCGTCGATGGGAGAGAGTAAGGGTGCCAGTATAGCTCCGGTCGTTTCATGACGAGACCCGGTTGCCGGAGGAGGGGTCGGCGGTCTACCTCGACGGTAGCTAGCATCATATATACATGAAAGCCGCTTCCTCGTGCATACGTCGCAGGGGATGGTGCCGGAGCATTTCAGTTTTTTGGCCTTGCAGTAATCGCACGCACGGCTGACTTTATGGCTCCTTCGTCGACTTGCTGCAGCAGACGACGACCGGCCTTCATTGAGGGAGCCTTCGGGCAGACTGCGTTTCCTCCGCTCGGAGGCGGTAGACGGGAGGCTTGACGGCGACAGCTGAGAGATGTTTGATGAAGGGGTGGGTGCGGCAGGGCCATCATCTCGGAGGCCACTATCGGTGGTCGCTGTGGGTGCGTCTGCCATCCTACCAAGGAAACAGATATCCGATCCTCCGACGTTTTTGGTGACCGTTCCACCACCGAGTCAAGTCCGTTTCTCCGGGCTACTGCAAAGGTCCCTGATCAGCAGATCACCAATGGCGGCGACCCAACGGCTCTAGCCCCACGCTGGCGATGCTGCGAAGCAACTCTCCTTTGTCCGATACCAAGTCTAACGTTTCCGTGCGTGGGTCATACCGAAAAGTTGTCGACACCGGAAGACCCAAGGATGTGGACGTGCGTTTATGTGCGAGTGTGACACGCAGGCTTTGGGTCAGGGAGAAAGTTGTTCGGAAAAGCAAAAGGGACCAGGGCGCGTTAATTATTAAGGGGCTTTCACAAACAGTTGACAGCAGTAAATAACACAGCCCCAATCACCGTACTCCGCACGAAGCGAGCGCTGCTAGAATGCGGGGCAAAGACGGATACTTTGTGCTCGTGTGGCTTGAACTCTCGCCCCCTCCAGCAAGTCCGAGCTCATTGTCTTCTTTGCCTTGGTTGGGCACTGAAATTGCCTCTCGTTTCACATGCCGTTACTGAAGAATAGGCTTTTATATCAAGACAGTTGCTTCAATATGGAAACGACTCTGGGAATCGGCACATATGTGAGACACATGTTGGGTTCCTTACTATCAGATTGTATAATTTCGTCATTGTTTTGAGGAAAGCCATGATGTAGATTTGTCTGGCCTGATAGATGGAGACAAGGCTTAGAGCCCCATAGTGACATGTACTGGTAAAGGCTGTATAAAATTATGCCATCGGTCGCAGAATTGATCACCTAGCGCAAACTCCAGATTTATGGCCCAAACTGGGCCTAGTGACCCCTCACTGCAAACGATTCTTCAACAGCTCCGACCCCTGCCGTCTCTCACATTCAAGTCTCGTGCTGCAGGCAAAAGCTACACCCGAAGCCTACAATATTCTGAGCAAGCAATCGGATTGGAGAGAGCTCGCCTCCACAAGGCGCTACCCCCGGCGCTTACCATGCATGGCATCTCGGCACCGAACCTCACGAGATGGGTTCAAAGAATCGGACGGATGGTCGGACGGTCAATCGATCCAGCCTGCTCAAGTCTCTCCTAAGTCCGGTCGTCTGCCCCGCCATCACCCCCCCTCTGCTCCGGACGACCCGAGCCGGTCCCTGTCCGTTGCTCCTCAGAAGTGGACGGCGGCTTCCAGAGTTACGCCGGCTCTCGGAGAAAGGGGGAAAAAAGCACAAGTCGCCCCGCTAGAGTCCTGTCCACTTCATCTCATGTGTTGGTCCGTCACAAACATTGTTCCTGGACCCCCTGACGTCAACATGGCGAAACTGAAGGCGGTCTATCATTTAGAATAGTAGATCCCTGGTGAACGCTTCAACATATAAACATACAGAGCAAGCCCTCGCGTCGCCTCTACTTATCTCGTATTTGAGCATTTGACCTTACAGATAATCACGTTTTGCTCGAACTATTGCTCAACCTTCGTTCACCATGTCCATCGAGGTTTTCCATTTGCATCTCTCACAGTCCGAGAGGATTGTGTGGTTGTTGGAGGTCAGTCAATTGGGCCAGTCTGTGTCAGCAACGACTAACAACACATCAGGAATTGCAAGTTCCCTACAAATTGCACGCCTTCGATCGGGATCCCAAGTCTGGTCTCGCACCAAAGGAGATCAAGGATATTGTGAGTACCAAAGACAAACACTCCAGGGCTTATGCCAACTAATCGTATCAGAACCCCGCTGGCACTGCGCCCTATTTCCGCGACACCACAGTTTCACCGCCTGTCGAGATCTCGGAATCCGGCGCCACAGTCGAGTACATCCTAACTGTTCACGGCTCTAAGATCGGCTCTGGTGCACCCAGGCTGCGACGAACCCCCGATGACGCCGACTACGCTGCCTATCTCGAGTGGTTTCATTTTTCCAACAGCACTCTCCAACCCACCTTTGTCCGAAATATGAGTATTTTATTTGCGGGCGCTTCAGAAAGCGTGTTTGGTAAGCGGATGGAGGCCAAGCTCCATAGCACCCTGAAATTAGTGGACGACCGCTTGGCCAATAACAAATGGCTCGCTGGGCAGAATCTGAGCGCGGCGGACATAATGACCGTCTTCTCTCTCACAACCATGCGCGGCTTCTATCCGCTCCTGGACCTGTCGCAATACAACAACATTCTGAGATACTTGGGGGATGTTGCGGAGCGCCCTGCTTACCGCGAGGCGCTGAATAAGGCGGACAAGGGAATGGAGCCTATGATTGGACCCAAGGTTAAGGCGTTTAAGCAATTCGAATCGTTCGGCACGATTTACGAATCGCTGGGTCTCTAGGACCACGTTACTAGCGTGTTTGTTTGCGTATTGCAACTTTCTACTCAATCAAAGTTATCATGTAAATCATTTGTACGCGTGGTGATGTGGATAAACGGAAGACACCCTGCATGCCAATCAACTAAAAGCGCCGCAGCCCCCGCCACGAGAAGCAACCGGCAAAAACAAGCTCAAATGACCAGCCTGGGGGTCGAACCCAGAATCTCCTGATGATACGGTGAATCGTAGTCAGACGCCTTGCCATTGGGCCAACCGGCCGCATTAATTAAGGGAGTATTCCACAGATGTGGATGCTAGTCGCCACTGAGATTAGTCAACTTGAGACGCTCGGACAAGCGTAAAAGTGATGGGTTGCATGAAGAGCACGGGCGATCTTTGTGAGGTCTCCATGGTGTTTGGAACGTAATTCAAACTCTTCGAGTAGCGATTTCCTACTAGTTTGAGATTAGGATCATGACATATTGTCTCTAAATGATGTTTTGTTCTCATATGGTCAAGATGATTATGTCAATCACTTGGTCTCTAGCCAGGGCAAACTTCAAACAAGTGTGCCGTGACTATCGCCCATCACCAAAACCACGAACGCGGGAGACTCCAAGACTTCTTCCTAAATTCTGTTGTGGGTTGAAGATGACGAAGAAAACAGGAAAACTAGAATTTCGACAACTAAAGCGCTAAGACCATTGCCTATGTTCAGATTGCATATTTGAACAATGGACTCTTCTCTCCCATGCGATCGAGTTCTTCATCAGTATACCTTTGCCTCACCTCCTCCTCATTCATAAGTGCTTTCTTCCTGTTGAGTCTCTGCAATAAAACTTCGAGAGTGATGGCTGCAACAATACCGGCCGAGGCAAACCCAAAAGATGTACCAAAACCAGTGGGGTATCTCGGTGCTTCCTTGTCCAGGTAGATGTAGCTGCCAATCAGGCCGCCAATATTACCGACACAAACCAAAAATCCAATGCTGATAGCTCGCTTCGTAGGGCTAGGGGTGTTTGCTACGTTCCATGCATTGACTCCCGGCAGAATTGGGTACATGCTGGAAGTTTCCATGTTAGCTTTATGTGGCATTCTTGGTAAAGGCCTTTGACGGAAATGCAACTTACCCAAAGCAAGCGAGGCATACGGCAAAGTAGCACAGAGCAATGTTGTCTTTGATTTCGCCGCTCTTGGTAAATAGGATGCTGAAAGAAACAACCAAGCACAGCTGAGGGCCGACGATGAACGGCATACGCCAAGAGTACCGATCGGCAAACACGGAGAAGACGTAGGCTGAAACTGCACCAACCGCATACGGGGGAATCGTCAGGAGCTGGGCATTGGCTGAGGTGTAGCCCATGTTCTTGATGATTTGAGGCATCGTGAACTTCATGGCATAGTTAGGAACTGCGTTGGACCAGTTGACCAAGATCAATAGATAAATCTTCCAGTCCGTCAGAACAGAGATAAAAGCGTGCTTGTCGAAGTGACTGTCTCGGAACTCATCCGGCCGAACAACCCGCCTTACTTGCTGTCGGAGTTCGAGGTATCGTTTTTCTTCGGCATCGAGCCATTTTGATAAAGCGGGTGAGTCCACGAGGAAGAAAAAGCACATGGCTCCGATGGTTACTGTTGCCAAGCCTTCGAGGATAAAGATCTTAACATGTTAGAAGACTTGCATCAGATCACTGGTTTGCGTCAACTCACCCATCTCCAACCTTCGTAACCGCCGACACCATCCATCTTGGCAATTCCAAAGGCTAGCAGTCCTGAAAACCCTCCGCCGGACGCTGCAGAAGTGTACAGAAGAGCAATTCGAGTTTGTGTTTCGTTGGGAAGATACCATTTGGAGATGATTAGGATGGCGCCAGGGAGGAATCCTGCTCTGAACAATGTTAGAATCTCTCTGCAAGCTATCGCAACGGTTGTTATCGTTATGCTTACTCGAAGAGTCCAAGAAAAATTCGGACAGCGATCAGACCACCATAGCTCTGGACAACGCCGTTGCACGTCATAACAATGCCCCAACACGTAACGATACCGCCAATGTAAAGCGATGGCCTCTTGAAGAGGTGAAGGACCATATTACTCGGGACTTCAGCTAGGACGAAAGGGATGAAGAAGACGGAGACAGCCACGTTGTATTCTACGCCAGTCATGCTGAGACTGTCGAGCAACCCTTCGATCTTGGCATTGCCGATATTCGTTTTGTCAAGGTAGGCCATGAGGTAGAGCACCACCAGCATCGGAATGAGGCGGTACTAGTGACAGCAGAGTTAGTTGATTTGGACTCTGAATCGATCGCACTAAAGCAAAAGGGAGGACAAAGTTTGAGGAACACGTACATCGACTTTGCGAACAGCCTTCTTCTTACTTTCTTCTGGGAAATTGGCAAGAAACTCAACATCTTCTGGTCTCATACCGCCATTGCGTTGAAACTCGTCATGTGCGATGGACTCTTTTTCTGGGGAGACATGCTCGACGTCGGAGCGGTCAGAAGAGGTCCGCGTGACCGCCATCTCGGTGTTGATGTGAAAATGACTTGGGTCGAGTTTGTGCAAGTTTTTTGAACGAGAGGCCCCAGTAGTGAAGTATCTTGAACAAGGCAACCTAGATCCAGAGTTCAGAAATCGTCGCGGCTCGGCTTTATAGTTAAAGAGCGCAGCGAAGGGCACCTCAACAAAGAGCGTGTATACGTTTTCTGGGGAAGACATAGGATCCGCCAACAAATTGCCGGCTGAGTCTGGAGTTGCGGGGGGGCATATGTGAAGGAATCTGGGGTAACGCACTTGGCACTGGGGTGAACCTGCGAGGCACCCGGAAAAATGTGAGGGCTTTTGTCCCATTAGCGCAAAGCCGCAAGGCGGTCCTGTGACCAAGGGCTTCGCGTTGCCGGATTACGTCCGGAAAATGTTTGATCTACGAGTGCCTCTCGTATCACTTCCAAGTGCTTCAATGCTTTGGAACAGCCGGATATGTTGAACAGCATAACGCAGTTGGCCTATCCAGGTGGTTTTTACACTGGTTGGTGCGGTACAACTCTCTACAGTATGCACATGCTTCTGGGGTGCAGCAACTAATGACGCGGGCAACCCATGGGGATGGGGTGACAGTCCCCCGACTCCTGGCATCTATGGCCCGTTGTCTTCTACTGTTCCCAGTCTGGATTGGCCAAGTGCTAACCATTTGCGTGGGCTTGGTGGGCTGCCCTGGACATGTATCGCAATTCCGGACCAAGCCCGGACTTGACAGCTCGGATTATGACCGGAAAAGGGAACTGCATTTCAAGGTAACCTCCAGTTTCGGAAACGGGGTAATGGTTGCCACTTCGCACTGCAGATGATGATGCCTTTCACGAAAGTCCTGGAAAAGCTGAATCATTCCGGACATCATAAGCGCGACTCGGCCTTTCGTTAGACGCGAAGTCCTTGCAACGAGGGGTTAAGTCTGAAGTCCATTGTATTATAAAACCGGGCATCGCGAGAGACATATCGAGTCCTTTTCACAACAATCTTAACGTAAACATTAAACCGTCACACTCTACAAAAGCCATCAAACCTCAACTACCCCTTACAAACTATCTCTTACACACAAACATGGGTTCCAACGTTGGCCTTGACCTCCGCGGTCTTACTCCTGCCCCCGTCACCCCCTTCAACAAGGACGGCAGTGTAGATTACGATGCCATTCACCGCCTCGGCTCTTGGCTTGGCAGCATCTCTGGCGTCAAGGGCTTGGTTGTTCTAGGCCATGCTGGCGAGGGCACCTTCCTGACGCAAGAAGAGCAGCTTGCCGTCATCAAGGCGTTCGTTAAGTCTGTCGACAACCGCATCCCCATTATTGCCGGTATCACAGGCGAAGGAACCGAAGTCGCCGCTCTTGAAGCTAAGCGCGCCCGGGAAGCCGGTGCCGCGGCTGGACTACTCTATCCTTCGCACGGCTGGCTCCGATTCGGCTACCAACCCGGTGCCCCGCAGGACCGATACAAGAGAGTCTACGAGGTCAGCAAGTTGCCCCTCATCCTTTTCCAGTACCCGGATGTCACCAAGGCGACATACAACCTGCAGACCCTCCTCGACATCTCAGCGCAGCCGGGCGTGTTCGCCATGAAGAACGGTGTTCGCAACATGAGACGGTGGGACACTGAGATCCCCGTCATTCGCCAGGAGCGACCCGATCTCCAAATCCTGACCTGCCATGACGAGTACCTTCTGCACACTGCCTTTGATGTCGATGGCATGCTCGTGGGATACGGCAACATTGCGCCAGAGGCGCTAATTGAGTTGATCAAGGTAGGCAAGGCGAAGGACTACCCCAAGGCGAGGGCGATTCACGACAAGTTGTTGCCGGTGACCAAGGCTGTTTACCACAGGGGATCGCATATGGAGGGCACTGTCGCCTTGAAGCACGCGCTGGTTGCAAGAGGCATTTTGGAACACGCGACGGTCAGATCGCCTTTGCTTCCTCTGGAGGATGGAGCGGAGAACGAGATCCACGCGGCCGTGTCTGCTGCTTCTCTTTCACGGGTGAAATAAAAAATTCTCTTTGTATATAGACAACGGATATCACGATAGATGATAATGAAGGGATAGTACTCTACCACCTGAATTAGCTTTTTCCCCCAAACATCTGGTGGTTAAACCACAGCAACCCTACAGGATGAGCTCCTTTCTCGAATCAGACTGAGTCGTCCTTTTCGCACTATTTTTCCTCTGCCTGTGAATCATGTACAACTATTCGGAGAAGTTCCATTGTATCCACATGATCACAGATAGCCTTGCTCTACGTCTTATACTTCAACCACCACGCTGTTTGAGATTGGGCAAGCCGTTTCATACAAACATCCAGCGGCAGCCCGAACGTCTCGTGCATTGTCCTGGAAAATCTCCAGCAACCTGCTTATCAACTCAGTACAATCGGCTCTTCATGATATCGCCACATCAGGCTACATCGGAAGAGAAGCCGAACTTGAGTGGAATGAAATCATATGAGCTGGAATCACGCGTAAAGTTAAGTGGCTCCTAAATCATAGCTGCGGCCTCGAATAGGAACATCGCTGCACCCACAAGCCAAAGTTCGATAACTGTTAGTAGACATTGAAGCGGTTCATCAACAAAAAGAGGCGGCAGGCCAGCGCTGAACCCGATACCCCTGAGATCGTCGAAAACCCGGCTGGTTCTTGATCAAGGCAATGAGTTCACAGGCGTCTCGTTGGAAGAGCTAGGCACACATACAAGGCCTATGTGCACGCCGGAAAAGACATAGGTGATGCTTCACCTAGCCACGGTCCGCGGTACGCCTACTCTGTCCAGGTCGACGAGGGCGTTGCCGATGGACCTCAACAACCCAACAGATCCAGCCACCGACATGGATCTTCGAGGCGGACACGTCAATATTATCCTGTGTTGGAGGGTCCACCTCCACCTTGGGAAGCGGCGAACTAGTTCGGCGAGATCGTCAACGACGAAGACCGGATGAAGATGAAAATGAACATGAGATGTGACACTATTTGTATGCCAGCCCGGACGAGAATCATCTCAAGGCGGCACTGCGAATTTCCTGGGCACTGGATCTTATCACAACCTCTTGCTACATTACGCGAGATCGTTGGCTTTATCAGTTTTGGTCACATTCGTGCACTTCTCCACTTCTGCTCAACCTCGTATTTGGCCTTCCCACCTCTAGTCTCACAGCAGCTCTTCCATCAACGGAAGCTTGGCCACAGTGAGCAGCTGGGTAGATAAATCTCTTATAGCCTTACGTCTTTGCAGCAAGTGACACTTCAGAGCTCGCCCCGTTCATCTAGTCCAAGATGGTCAAACAAGGTAGGAGCCGTGTCCTTGGGACTTCAAGCGCTGAACCAGCATCTAGGCGAGGCTGGGGAAATTCCGTTTCCAGGAACAAGGATATGACTGCATATCAACCGCTCGGTGTGGCGATCTGTTGACTAACAACTATCAAACGCCAGAATACCAATACTTACTCGCCCCGTTGTGCGGACCCCTGAAAACTTTTCGATTACCGATGCACGGGTTCTTGAATAGGGCTCGCCGAGGAAACAGTCGCACGAGACGAAGGCTCAATATTTCTAAAGGGTATAGGTGTTTTCAAGTGCGTCTGCCCTGGCCGACGTCTCGCATGTCATTTGCGAAATACCGCGCACGGTAGGCGGGTCTGGATCTTGGTACTTACAGGCACCCCCTCCCCAGGAAAAATAAACCCAAAAAAAACCTATCATTTCTGAACCGATCAGTTTGATCCTTGATAGATACCTGGATGGGTTGACAGGACATGCGGAGTTCCAATGAATTTCACTTAAGAAGGGATCAGGTAATGCCTGGACTTGCTCACAGTTTTGCCACGTCCTCATTCTCTCTCGTCGTCCCGAATCCGTAGCACCCGATAGTTGTAGTTCTGCGTCCCGGACGGCCATTAGAGAGTGGTCAACACCGCATTCTGAGTTTCATTCCGGGCTGCACGCCCACTAGCACACCTGCAACTGGGCGACAAAGCGACGGTTGTGTAGATTGTGACTTCGTGGCTGATGCAGCGCCCAGAAAAAGGCAAGAGGCATGGCTACCTGGCCCGACCTTACACAATGATCGGCGCACGGGATCATGGCTGGCTGGCCAAAGCTTGATTAAGTTTCTGTTGAACTTTGAAATCCAAGATTGCTACCGGTAGTTGGGGGAAGAGGGACGCGTCCATGTTCCAATGTTGCGGTTGCATGAGTCTGGAGACTCGAGCAAACCTCACTTGGACTACCGACGTCTACGAGGGGCTCTAGAAGATCGTTGACAAGCTGAAAAGAAGTAGACACTTGCGGTAGTGTGATCAGTCAGCGAAATGGCGAGCGACTTCACGGGCAGAAGGACGAGCGAGAGGACCGTGGAGGAATAGCACCAGTGCGCGTAACGAAGAGAGAAGAGAGTGAGATCGGAGCAAATCCGTGCGGCGGTTAGCGCCACACTGTATCTTCCTCCGGTCTAGCGCGCCACCCTGGCACCGGCGCTCCATACGGGACCGGACCCGACCCCCACCCTTCCTAGCCCAAGATTCGGCGAACGGACTCAATCGTCGCCGACACTACTGGAATCCAACAAGATGATGGCTTACGGAGAAGCGCAACCTGAACATGCTCCCGCCTGTTGGAAGTGATGCGCGCGCGAGTATTACCAATGCACCGTACAGCCCCTGACTAAGGTACTCTACGGTACCGCCAAAGTCCACCTACGAGGCCCCGTTAATGATCTCCCACTCTAATGCACCACCGCCGGAGAGGGCCTAGACTCGATGCGACTTTTGAGGGCAACGAGGACTGGAGGCTATTCAATGGGTCGTATTTTTGTTTTCGGTGCCGAAGGAGAGTTCAATGCAGTCATCTTCGCGGCGCAACAGAAAGTGAGCTGTGAATCGACCTACGAGAAACTTTGCAACTCGGGTCCTCGGCCCAACGACTCTCCCAGGCCGCCAGTGTCGAGAATGAGTCCAGCAATGTCCAGGTAAGACCGGAAGCAGGATCGAAAGCACTCGTCGTTGCACCGGAACTCAGCCAGCGCGCGCGCGCTATCCTACGCTAGTGCCGTGGCACCCGCTACGTTGTTGTCTTGACCTGGACTGCCTGTCGGACCCCTGTGCCGCACCTGGTGTACTCCGACCATCCCTACCTTGCCGTGCTTGTACCGCAAGCGCTTCGGGCATTGATTGTTTGCTGATAGCCGTGCATGTGTACCTCGTTGTTGCTTCGTTTTCGCGTTACAGCCCATCATGAGGCCAGCGCAACGGAGTCTCCTACGGCACTCGACAGCATCCTTTGTCTGCCCCCTCTCGCGTCTGGCCCCTCATTCAAAAAAGCAAAAATGATGAGTCCCTCAATCCAATCTCGCTTGTCGCGCGCAGACACAACGAAGTAACCCGAGCGCTCTTTCGTCTGAAACATTGGATTGGATTGGTTCCGATGGTCGAGGTCCCAGAGTGAGGAGGAGACCCAAAAAAAAATGCCCGAGCCGCAGTACAATTGTCAAAGCGCCCGTCATTGATATTCGGCCGAAGCACGCGGTGTCAGCTTAAGAAAGAAGAACAATTACACCCATGCACCCGAATCCTTTGCCTTTGTCTTGATAAAACTATTCATTACCCTCCCCTTTCCCTCTTGCCACACCCTCTACCGTACTCTTCTTCTTCTCGTAGATCGCTTTCTCCTTTAGCTGCTTAGCCGGTTTTGCTAGAGTCCACTCGCACTTCCGCACTCCCCCACGACATCCCCGTTCCTGGTCCCTGACCACCGCCGCATCCCTCCCCCCTTTAAAAGCGACGACTTCTCGCTCGCCCTTGGCTGGAGAATTTGCGTGTCTGACCACTATCGGCCGTCAACAAATCTACGCCCAACAAAAGTCTCAAACCTACCCAATTTGACCACTGCAAATCCGCGAAAATGGTCAAGAACGTCGTGATTTTGGGCGCTGGCTACGCTGGCCTCGGCATCGCCCACAAGCTTCTCAAATACACCCAACCCAAGGTCAAGGACCTCAAGGTTACTCTCGTCTCGCCGTCAACGCACTTGTACTGGAACTGTGCCGCGGTGCGGGCTATCATCCCCGGCGAGTTCTCCGACGATACCCTCTTCAACCAGATCAAGCCCGGGTTCGAAAAATACCCCCAGGACGCCTTCGAGTTCGTCCTCGGCAAGGCTACGGCCTTTGACGCCGCCACCAACACTGTCCAGGTTGAGACCAACGAGGGATTGAAATCGATCGAATACGCTCACCTCATCATCGCCACGGGCTCCGGGCTCGCCAGCGGCCTTCCGTTCAAGACCATCGGCACGCACGAGGAGACCGTCACTGCTCTGCACAACCTTCAATCTGAGGTCAAGGCCGCTAATTCCATCATCATCTCCGGCGCCGGAACTACGGGCGTCGAGACGGCAGGTGAGCTCGGCCACGCCTATGGCTCCACGAAGCAAATCACCCTCATCGTCGAGGGCGACGCGCCGCTTCCTGGCCTCCTACCGCAGCTCGGCAAGATCGCCGCCAAGAACCTACAACAGCTTAAGGTGAAGCTCGTGACCAACGCCCGCGTCACCGAGGCCAACACTTCCGACGCCCTCAAGTCAGTCAAGCTTTCCAACGGCGAGACCTTGACCGCGGACGTGTACCTTCCTCTGTTCGGCGTCCGGCCCAACACCACCTTCGTCCCGGAGCACCTCCTCGACGACAAGGGCAACGTCAAGCTTAAGCACGACCTGCGCGTTGAGGGCCTGACCAACGTCTGGGGCGTCGGTGACGTCGGCAACCTCGAGGCCAAGCAACTCATGCGTGCCGAAGGCCAGGCGCTGCACCTCGCCGACAACCTCGACGCCGTCCTGACGGGCAACGAGGCCAAGGTCAAGGATCTCAAGCTCACGCTGAAGCCGCAGGTTTTCGTGACGATTGGCAAGAAGAAGGCGACGGGCCAGTTCAACACGATGAAGCTGCCGGGCTTCATCGTAAGTGCCGCCAAGGCCAAGACCTTCTTCACGGAGAAGGGTCCCGGTTTGGTTGCGGGCAAAAACATTGCGAGGGCGTCAATTTGAAAAGATCATGAGAAGGACAATGCTTTGACGAGGTGATTGTTAATGAGTTGCTTCAGCTTTGATATCCCGGGTTGCGAATTGTTCATGGTCTAATCATAAAGTGTGAGAGCGCACGAAAGTTGTAATTTATTGGTCTTATACCCTAATTAAATACTATTGAAATTGGTTTTGTGTTTTACTCCTTTTCGTTGTCGGTGCTTTAAGTCGAAGCATGCTCGCGAAGCCTGGCATCGTCGATGTTCGTTCTTTAACGTAGAATAGCAACCCATTCTCTCCGATCAATCCTCATTCTCGCTCATAAACTGACACATTGATTCCTCAAACTCGACGACAATTCTTTAATGTTCGAAAACATAGTTCAGATATCGCCAGTGTTGGCTTGTGCTGCCGATAAGATTTTTTCATTTCATTAGTCCATGTATGCGTCGAGTGATCGTTGGGATCGATTCTGAATTCTGTCCCGTCTCCCTCCACGACGACAACGTAGTTGAGCTGCACGGTGATATACTTGAAAGGGACGTTTTCACCATATTTATTGACAACGCTCTCTTCCGAGTAGTATTCTATTCTCAGCGCTTCAAGGACATTGTTTACTCGGAGGTTTGCTTCTTCAGCGACCTCACGAACAACTACATCCTTGATAGTCCAGTCCGTGTTTTCCACTTTGCCGCCAGGGATTTTGAAAACAGCCGGATAGTGTTTTCGTTGGCGTTCTTTCTGAGGAGGAGGATCCCCGGCCCTGATGCGCCTTGACGAATGATGGCGGCGCCGACTGTGAGTTTGTCGAAGTTGTCATGACTTGGGGCCGATTCGGCGGCTCGTTTGTACAGGTCGCGGGACGATGTCAAGGGCTTCAGTTCCATGCACTTGAGGAGGCTTATACCGGGCCCGATGGTTCCGAAGGGAGCTCTCGACTTGATGATGTTGAGAAATTCCATGGTTTGAGCGAGCAAATAAGCTGCAAATAGCAAAGGGCGCCCTTGAGGTTTATCGATCGAAACTGAACTGATTGCCCCCAAACTGAGCCATTCGCCAGAGAGATTGAAATAGAGAAAAGCAGTATTTGTTGGTTCGCAGTTATATAAAGCCTCTTTGATGTAGATTTGGATAGTTGTAGTACTTCTGAACTTTGATACGTAAGAATTTGCGGTAGCTTCATTGGTTCAGTGGGCGCCGAATCAAAACATGGCAGCAGGAGTCACCTTCGCAACCAAACTTTTACTCGATTGGGGCCTTGAGCGGGATCACTTAAAATACAAGCCTGGAAGTGTTTTCATCACCGCCTTCAAGATGACCACCACTCATCATTGAACAACGTCTCATCCACTAGGAGTGACTGGTCTTTTGGTCTGTTGATTCCTCCACTTTCATTCTAGCTAATTAGTTGCGACACCTGGGGGTGGGCTTGGCTTAAGGCATTAGGTTCCATCTTCAAGTCTATGCAGCTTGTTCTCCTAAATTCTCAACTTACTAAACCAAATACCACCTGCCGGTCCTCAAAACTCCACTTTATAACAATTCATACAACATAATATCAACTTCATGTCTAGCACAAGTTGAGTATGAAAAGAGACCGAATCATTGCTCCGTGTCTAGCCAGCGCAGTATGGGCTCTTGCTTCTAAGCCAAGCCCCCCATCTCCACATGACAAACGGCACAATCAAGCCATTTACAAAGACAATGCCAGCAAGTAGGACATTACCCCATGCGATACCCAAAACATCGTATAACCTCGGCGCGAACAGTGGAAAGCTGAATCCAGCCATTGTGCGCACGAAGGCAGCAGCACCAGCCGCGCTGGCGGCGTACCGCTCATAGGAGTCGATGACATACGTCTGTACGCACTGGAAAGACAGAATGAGTCCCGCTGCTAAAACAGCTGCTCCGATGTTCGGTACGATCCAGTGAATTTCAAAGTGTGCCGCGATGCCGTAAAGGAGGAGACCGATAGGGGTTACTATGGCGGTGGGGAACATGAGGGGGATCCGGAACTCAGGGAGGCCAGCGTCATTGTTTTTGGCTTTGAGGGTTCGATAGACCTTAAAGTTGTCAGTGAGTAGTGACCATTTAATTGATTGCAACCTTGTGCATACCTTGTCGATGAGCGGGCCAGATATTTGTAAACCAATGACGAAGCCAATGCCTAGTGAGATGTAGTTCAAACTAGCAGGACCAGGTTCTTGGTTGTATTGCTCACTCCAGACAAATGGAAAAGAAGCAAGACTAATGGTAGGTCAGTTCAAAGCATTAAAGTCGGCAATACGCGAGGGCATGGGCTTACACAAGATACATCAGACCGTACAGGTATGCTCTATAAACCGCCGTAATCTGCAAAGCCGGTTGCGTGAAGAGCATCCTGAAAGGCCGGATGAGGTTCTTCCGCAGAGTTTGGCCAAAAGTTCTGTCCGGCCTGTCATATTCCGTATGCAAGTCCTGGTTGCCGGTCGTTTTGCGCAGTTTCTTGGCCTTGACGGACAGGATCCTGGGCGCGTACGTCTCTGAGAGGAAGAGAAAGGCCAGAATCTGAACGAGTGCGTCGGCAATGGAAACAGTCCAGAATATCCAGCGCCAGGATAGATATTGCGTCAAGTATCCAGCAGCTTTTCAGAGTCAGGAAGAGGTCGCATCAACGGAGAGTGGTATTGTAACTGACCAATTGGTCCCACAGCTGGCCCAAGAAAGGGGGCCAAGCTGTATATGGCGGTTGCCGTGCCTCTTTCTTCGGCTCGCCAGCAATCACTCAAGACGCCACCGCCGAGCTGGGATGTTCGTCAGTAAAAGTGGAACTAAGCTCAGAAAAGTTTCCATTGTGACCTTACAGCTTGAGGAGCACTTCCACCAAGGCCACTGAGAAACCGAAATGCAAGCATTTGCTCCTTGGAAGTGGAGAAGCCGCAGATAGTGTTGAAAATCAAGTAAAACATGTTGGCAGATTGAAGAACGACAACACGGCCATACATCTCGGACAACGGCGCAAGGACGAAAGGCCCAACGGCATACGCCAGTAGAAAGATGGACATGAGAAGGTACGTTTCAATGTCAGATTTGACGTCAAAGTCATCAGCCAGGGTGTCTAAGGCCGGGGCCAACATGGTCGAAGACACTGGCGATATAAACGTAAAACACGAGACCAAGATGGTGGCTGTCCATTTCTTGTGCTTTGCCCAGTTCTTTGGGTTCATCGGATCGTCCGGTCCGGACCATGTTACCTTTCGTCCGATTAGTGTTTTGACTCGTCTTGGCGGAATGGAGAACAGAAGATCGAAACACGTCAAACTTACCAAGTCTGGGTCCTCAGGATCATGAGATGCACCGATATGCTCGCGTTTCTCCTCTGGCAGAATCATCGTCGAAGGCCCGACTACTGAGTTGTCGTCGGGAGAGAGCAGGTAAGAACGATCGTTGGGAGTAGAGGTCTCCAAGATGACGCCTTGATATCTGCCTCCCGCGTCCTCGGGGTCCTGGAGCCAGGGAAATTTGTACGCCGTCCTTTCATACTCGGAAAAGGAAGGGAGGCCAGGGCTCCATCCGCGCCAGAGGCTTGACCGAGACCGAGTCAGACTCCGATGGAGATTGAGCCCCGCCCCAGGGTCTGCTGGGACAGGCTTGCGAGGAATGAAGTAATAAGCGTGCGGTTTAGAATTAGACATTTTGGGTGTGAGTATGAGTGGAGTAAACAAATGGCGAAAGACCGCGGGAGCTCCTTGGGGTGAAAGCGAGCGAGTGTGAATAGGGTAAATGATGAACGAGAGTAAGGGATGGCCTAGATACGTTTCTGATGATGGCATAACCCTTGCGTCCCAGACAACCCGTCGGTATCTTATAAGACAAAGAGGTTTTGTGATTTAACTCCTCAAGTGATACTGTTCTCTCGGCACCAAGAACAAGAGCACCGCCTCATGCACTCATGATAGCATCGCCCCAATTCAGCTCGTGTGATGCAGCCGGGCTGGGAATAGAGTCAACCTTACTCCGGAACAGCTCATACCCCTTTTTACTCTCGCCTCGGACCCTCGGACTGGGTTAGCAAAGAAAGGACCACCATCCCTAGATTCGCCAACATGACTCTGCCAAGGTACGGAAAAGTCTCGCTAGCCGTAGTAAAAATGAAGCTCTTTTCCTTGCTAAAAGCTGGGGTTATTTGGGGTGAGAGAGCAGCCGAAGCTTTTTCTTGGCGGGTCGATCAGCGGGGCCTTGGCTCTCTACGTCAACTTTGTGGCTGACGAGTGCATCTGGTTGGAAGAGCATTATTCTTGGGTGTAGATGGGCTCTGCCCACAAGAGGAAACACATGTAAAAACCCTGGAACAACCCTTAGAAAAAAAGGCGCAATTATTATTTATAGCTCAGGCATGGCCGTACATCATTGGAAGATTCGACGTTCGAGATGCCAAACTGACAGAATTAGTATGTTTCGGGCCCAGTCATCGGTCGAGATACGAGATCTGGGCAGGCGACCTAGTGTGCTCACTACATCTGGCACCGGGACTAGGGAATGGAAGTCGTGATACCAATGAAATCGGTCATTATCAACAAACGTTCCGCGTTGATGACTACGGTAGACTGAACTGCTTTCCGTACCGGCCCCCTCGAAGGCTGTGCTAAACGGCGAAGTGACTTGCGTGGGCCTTGCTGCTACGCCATTAAGTCGTTTGGTAGCTCAGGGTCTCCCGAGATCTGAGTCGTCTGGTTGCAAGTTGGTTGCACTCGGCATCCCATCGAGGCAATAGACACGTGCAGGGCTGAGGGAGACAAACCACTACCGTACTTTAGTCCCTGGTTTTCAACAGACAACCATCACGCGATCGAATTCCTGTTTCTGAAATAGTGTCTGGCGGAGCAATTCATAGCCCCTCCTGGGCAGCTGGACTCCGCATCTCGAGTCTCACTTGCCGTCACTGTGAAGCCTCACCGCCATAGACGTAATATCGAGCCGCAAACGAGGATGGACGGCCGTGAGTTTTACGGCCCGGCCAAGTTCTGTGTAAGCCTTCTCTTGGATGATATAAAGGGAACCGTTCGCAGCGGAGTGGGATTCCGGATAGACAACACAGAATTCACCTTCGCTTTCCACACCAACCTACACTATTCACACATTCGCTCCTCATACATATCTCACTTGTTGCTCAACATTCGCTTGAATATTTGAACATTAGCTCACCCTAATAATTCACAACCAACATACCTTCGCAACGTCAACCCATCTCACCGACTCCTCCAGTCTTCGCCACAGAACCAGACTCGTCAGGACAGGATGGGCTCTCTTCCGGCTTCTCAGGGCATGAAGATTCTTGTGTGCCCTTCTGGGTTCAAGGGTAGCCTCCAGCCCGACGTTGCCGCCGACTGCATTGAAGCGGGTATCAAGTCTGTGATGCCGGAGGCTTCTGTCCGCAAGGTCCCCCTTGTCGACGGAGGCGAGGGGTTCACTAGCGCCCTTGTTTCTGCTACTGGTGGAACGCTTCACCCTGTCACCATCACGGGCCCTGTCGGCATCCCGATTGCATCCTTTTTTGGCATTCTGGGGAGTACTGTCCCCGAGACGCCAAAGACTGCCGTCATCGAAATGGCAGCTGCCGCGGGCCTAAGCCTTGTGCCTACTCACCTCCGCGACCCTGGACTCACCACTACCTTTGGCGTCGGTGAGCTTCTCGCTGCTGCTCTCGGAGCTGGCGCAAAAAGGATTGTCGTCGGATGTGGTGACTCTGGTACCTGCGACGGCGGCGCTGGCATGCTCCAGGCTCTTGGCGCTCGGCTCATCGACCAAGACGGACATTCGCTTCCCATTGCAGCTGGCGGCGAGTCTCTGCTCGGGCTGGCAAACATTGATCTTAGCAGCGTCGACAAGCGCCTCAAAGACGTCAACATCGAGGTCGCCGTCAACTGGAACAACGTTCTGTCCGGTCCCGAGGGCGTAGCCAGAGTGTTTGGCGCACAAAAGGGTGCCAGCACCATGCAGACGGAGCGGCTGTCTGCAGCCATGGAGGTTCTATCTGTTGTTGCCGGCCGCCTACTCTGCGACAATAAGGTGGGCTTTTCGCCCGGCGGAGGCGCGTCTGGAGGGTTGGGCACCGGTTTGCGGTTGGTCGGTGCCAAGCTCCGGCCAAGATATGAGGTGGTGGCGGAGTATGTCGACTTTGACGGGCTGTTCACCGACTGCGACCTTGTGCTCACGGCTGAAGGAGGCATCGATGACCAGACTCCTCGAGGGAAGATTCCAGCCGAGATTGGCATGCGGGCAAAGAAGCACGGGCTGCCTGTGATTGCCATCGCGGGGACCATCGGACCAGGGGCGCGGGTCAACTACGACGTGGGGATCGATGCGTACACGTGTATCCTGCAACGCCCATCGACGCTGGACGAGGCGATTTTGGAGGCGGAAAAACTGACGAGGGAGAGCGCCGAGTGCGTCATGCGGATGATTGTCGTGGGACGCATGTTGGGGTCCAAGAAGCCCTTTGTCATGGCGCAGCCGCCGGCAACTACATGGGTTTAGACGTGTTTTGGGTTAATTGCTGTGAACGACGGGATGAGCCAAGACTGTAGGTTGGAAACTAGACGGATTAGTGGAAAGGGAAGGTTGAGTAAGTTGGACAGTTTAGGGCAGGGACAGGACCTGGGCCAACATGAGAACATGAGGAATGACCGCTAGCAGCCCTTGAATGAGAGCGAGAGAATTGAAATTTGCTTGGCATGATTCAGGAAATTGTTTTGTGAAACGGAGACATGACTGGCAGAAGCAAGGCGCCAGCCAAGACGCTTGGTGTGGCGATGCAGACGGTGAGCTGGCCGTCCCGGTGCAAGATCGGACACAGGGCGGGCGCGGCGCTGGGGAGAAGCAAGCAAACGAGCTAGGTTGATGTAATAATCGGATGACGAGGATGGTTGGATTTGGATTAGGCTGGAAGTAGGCAGGCCGTGGTTCGTCGCGAGGGAGATAAGTCGAGCCGGAGGGATGTTCATTTCGGATGGATGCGACAACGGGGGACAAAGTCGGGGGGGGGAGGGCGGAGAAGACGGAGACGGCACGCTACAACCGTGGGAATTGGAGGAACACCGGGAAAGACGTGAGCGGTACGTACCCGCACTTGCCACGGGACCTTGATCGGCACACGGGCAGGCGGGGAGGGATAGCCCGGCGTTCGCTTAGGTGTCTAATCGAGAAACACACCATCGGCTACTACCTTATCAGATGGAGTTCGTGCCAAGAATAGTACCTTCCTGCTCCAACAGTGGAAAGCTTATCGTCACGTGCGCTCCTAGGCCAATTTGGTAATCGTGATCATCCCGTTGGCCAGCTGGTCTCCACCCCGTCACCAATCAGTCGCTCTGGCGGCCACTTCACTGCCCCGCCCCCGCCCCCGCGGAGCTGCCAGCTCACCGCACCGAACCGCACCACCACACAGTAATGGCACTCAAACCTAACCCAACCTTACCTAAACTCAGGGGAAACAGTCGCTCGCATCTTGTCATCACCACCGGATCGGTCCCGGCTGCATTTCTATTCCTGGACCACCTCTCTTCTCCTTCTCCTCCTCCTTCCCGCCATGCCCAAGAACACCCCGGCTCCCGATGAGCCTGTCGTCACCTTCAGTTCGGGCTCCGAGGCACCGGTTGCCCTGCGTCTTCTCCACCTCAACGACGTCTACCACTTGGAACCTTCTAGTGCTGAGCCGGTAGGCGGTGTTGCTCGCTTCGTCACTGCCGTCAACGAGTACCGCAACCATGAACGCTTCCAGGGCCAGTCCGAGCTAGTGACTCTATTTTCGGGCGATGTCTTTAACCCCAGTCTCGAAAGTTCCGTCACAAAAGGTATCACCTCGAGTGCCACCCCACACCCATCCGTCAATGCCATAGCGCTAATGTGCACCAGGCGAACACATGGTTCCTGTCCTGAACAAGATCGGCGTCGACTGCACTTGCGTTGGTGTAAGTGGATCACTGCATTCCCATGCCACCTCGATGCTATCTTTAGTCTGACATGTCAACGCTAGAACCATGACTTCGACTTTGGCGTCAAGCAATTCGAAACCTTGACCGCAAAGTGTAATTTTCCCTGGCTGCTCGCCAACGTTCTGGACCCGGCCCTGGGGGACAACGTGCCGCTCGGAAATGCCAAGCACACGCACATGCTCACCTCATCCAATGGCATCAAGATTGGTCTCATCGGCCTGGGCGAGAGGGAGTGGTTGGAGACCATCAACAGTTTGCCGCCCAACATCATTTACAAATCCGCCAGCGAGACCGCTAAGGAATTGGTTCCCCAACTTCGGGCCCAGGGTGCCGACATCATTATTTGTCTCAGCCATCAACGTGAGCCAAACGACAACAAGCTCGCCGAGAAGACGGATGGTCTCATCGACATTATTCTCGGTGGCCATGACCACTACTACGCCCATAGCTTGATCAAGGGTACCCATGTGCTGCGGTCCGGCTCTGACTTCAAGCAGTTGAGCTATATCGAAGTCCGAAAGAAGGAGGATGGCTCGGGCAAATGGGATTTCGACATCGTGCGACGCGACATCGTCTCGTCCATTGCCGAGGACCAGGAGACGCTGCAACTTACTGAGGCTCTGACCTCGAAACTGAAGCACAGCTTGGCCAAGTCCGTCGGCTGGACGGCCTCGCCATTGGATGCACGGTTCACGACGGTCAGAATGAAGGAGAGCAATATGGGCAACTTTGTCTGCGACGTCATGAGACACTACCACAATGCTGACTGTGCGCTGATGGCTGCTGGAACAATCCGTGGTGACCAGATCTACCCGCCGGGTGCGATCCGGGTTAGGGACATCACCAACTGCTTCCCCTTTGAAGATCCCGTCATCTTCATTCGGGTAACCGGGCAGCAGTTGTGGGACGCTTTGGAGAACGGCGTCTCCCAGTATCCCGCGCAGGAAGGTGAGTGAGACAACAAGATCAAAGCTTCAGCTGGATGCTAACAGAGTAGGCCGATTCCCTCAAGTATCCAACATCGAATACACTTTCGATCCCAGCAAGCCGCCTAGCTCACGCATTTTATCAGCCAGCGTTGGCGGTGAGCCTATGGATCCCGAAAGGAAATACACTCTCGCGACCCGAGGCTACATGGGCAGAGGAAAGGGTGCGTTTCAACTCGAAGTACACTGAAGACATCTGCTTACTGTTATAGACGGATACACGAGTCTTCTTGTCGAGCCAGAGGGCGGCACTGCTGAGGAGATCGTCTGTGAAGAAAATGGCATCCTCATCTCCGCCATGCTGCGTCAGTACTTCATGAGTCTTAAGACAGTCGGTCAGTGGAAGAATCTTAGCGACAACTGGCTCATGGTCGCCGAGAAGTGCCACAGCCCCGTCGAGCCCCGCAAGATGTGGGAGACTCCCGCCGAGACGGGTACCTCGGAGCCCCAGCCCAAGATCGAATCCAAGTCCTGGGCCGAGTGGATGGTCAGACGTCAAATGCTGAACACTAAACCTCCCAAAGACGATTCGGACGACGAGTCCGATGATTCGGAAGACGAGGCAGATAGGGTCGCTCAGATCGATATGGAAATGCTCATTATGCGTAAGTTTTTTGCCAGATGGGCCAACAAGGCAGGGGTCAAGGCCGAAGTGTGTGATCCCCTGCGGGAGGGCGAGTTCACGGTAGACTGGACCCGGGTCATTGCACCTGTTCTGGAGGGCCGCATCAAAATAGTTAGCTAGAGGCGTATAAAAGTGGACTATAGTCATGTATTTGGGAGATCATCCGCACGCCTCGTGTTAGCCGAGGTTTGGCACGATAAGATGCTGGGCTCGCTTGTAGCCTCCTCTTCAAGTTACGCCTGCAATTTGCAAAGAGTACAGCAAAGTAGGCGGGCTATAACTTGATTGCTCTGGTCCTTGTTGACATCATACTTATATGTAGGGCTTCCTAGCTGTGCCTGCCAGCAGATCTTTCAAGTACTTCTCAAATGATGTGAAACCCGTATTCGGGTAGAGCTCCTTGCTTGAGAGGTACCCCAAGTATTCTGCATTCTTGGGCGTGTTGTCACCACGAATGCCCCACGAGTATTGATACTGAAGCCCCCAGAACCAAGGTAGGACCTCGGGGTCCGTCGGCTCCTCTTCGCCAGGTTTTTTCAGTCGGTCAATCTGCGCCAGCAGGGCTTCTGCAGGCAGCTTGAGAATCATAGAGTTAGCTGATGGCCGGAAAAGATTGAAATGACGCTTGACATACATAGTTGCGGTCTACCTTTTCACCGCTCAGCTCTTCAACTTTGTCGAAAACTTGCTGCTGCGTCCAGACTTCGTTGTAGACATAAACCATCTTGTTCAGGGTACGGGGGTCCACTATGACCTCAGCTACATATCGACCGATATCGTCAATGTGAGTCAGAGCTGATAGAACTGATCCATCTCCTACAAGATGTTTCATAGGAGCAAAAAGGCCATAATCCACCCGGCCAGAGGGAACCCTAGGTGGAGTTAATTGGTACCACCAGCCCGCATCAATCAGCGTGTACGGAAGGTAGATCTTCTTGATATGGTTCAAGACTTGTTCCTTCTGAAAGGCGGTCAGCGATCAAGACCCTCGGAGGTGAGAGAGGAGTTGTTCTGACCGTTTCTCGCAATTTCATCACCCCTACAGGAGGACAAGCAGTAGCGAAGGAACAAGGAACGAAGCGCCCGACTCCTGCCTTCTTCGATGCGTTCGCCAAAGGAATCTGATCCAATAGGACGCTTGCGGTCACAGATGAAACCACTACGTCGGCGCCTTCGAGGACACGAACTAGGTCGTCTTCGGGTCCCGTCAAATCCGCCGCGACCACTTGGACGCCGAGCTTTCTGAGCTCTTCGTTGTTGCTGCATTCGAGCGATTTTTCTCGTGATACAGCTGTTATATCCTGAATGTGATAGTCGGTAATTGAGTCATGGCTTCAGTATCATTAAGAATTGGTAGTAAGCTCACAAACTGCGTAGTGGAAGCGATCAGGCCATTCACAATAGAGCGGCCTGTCTCCCCGGACGCCCCAACTACGGCAACCTTCATTTTTGGCGGTACTTGGTGGTGGGTGACAGAGGTGAAACGAGCAAGGATAGTAACGAAGTGGCCGGATTCTTTACCTAACACAGAGGTGCCATTTAGTATCATGTATAACGGGGATGAATTTCTAGAGTAATGAGAAAATATTCGCACAATCTTAGTCATTCTCGGGGCGGACTTACCATTTCTGTCCTGAATGTTGATGAAATCCGAGACCGAACTGGGCATCATTGGATCGCGTACCTGTGGCCGCACCTCGGCAATATCAATAATCAGAAAGCAAGCCAGCAAGCTCAAAGTACTCTTTTTGCGATGACCCGTCTTAAGCTAAAGATTGAATACTTACTGCGTTATTTGCCATCTGCGATTGACCTCCGAATTTACTTGGTACTACCGACTATCCACACTTTGTTGTTGAACTCAAGTACAGGTGATACTTGCCAATTAACTAGATGAAGATACTGCCTGCCAGCCTTTCACGGCCACTACGCCGGCCCTAACTTTATGGCCTCATGCACCACTACCTGTAGCTTCGCTATTGATCACATCTTTTAGTTCAGGAGCAGTATCCGTACTTGAAATCGCGGCGGTGCCTGGAATCCGGCATTACTTGTCAGTGATAGTCTGGTAAATGTGCTTGCATTGTTTCCATAAACCACCAAACCCAGTCTCTGAGGTAACCTTACTTCGCCATCTATGGTTTGTTTCACATCTTTTGATGGTATAAAACATAACAGTTGTGTCATCGATTCGTGATAAAGGGCTTAAGGTGACCTGTGGCATGTAACTGGGTCAGCCCCATCCCCCGCTCTAGTTGGTGATTTCTTGACGTCATGGTGATTCGTGAACTTGGTTTCCAAACTGAAGGCCTATGATTTGGTCAGAAACTCCATGCAAGAGATATACTCCTGGCACTATTTGCACAACTTTTACGAGCATCTTTGTGAGTTGACCCATGTTTCGGCATCCTGATAGACAGGCGACAGATCCGAATCTGTACAGTGAACTAGACTCTAGCTTCGCGTGTCTCAATGATTACAAATGAGCTTCAAGTTGTTTAGATAAGCATAGTCATTTGTAATCATTAACATAGCTGGAGTATCATAGTGTGGCATTCGTGCTATCACAGGCCAGAAATCTCGTTGACTGCCAACGAACACCACTCCAGTTCGCGGAGCGCCGGAGAAGTAGCCAATCGGAGTCTGTCACATCGGAGTTCTCTCCAATCAGAGACAAAGGCGAAAGCGGGACTCCTCTGGATGTCGTTGGCGCCCCGGGGCACTGCCGCAGCTGACGGGACAAGCGTATCTTCGTCACTAACCTTTCCTATGAGAACCCCTGTCCAGTATGGCAACGGTGTACCTTCGGGTTCGTGTTGATTGTTTGCATATCCATGGGTAGAGACCTCCTGGTACTGCTACCAATCCCCTCAATTGGTCTGAAGTATGGGTTCGTCACAAGCATCAAATGTCGCCCATAACCGTGCGTAAAGTGGTGTGCGTCAACGGGACTTCCAGTACGATACCACTGCATTTGTACAAACTGGAGAGCTATCACGGGAAGACGTCAGGCCGGGAGCCTGAGCGGCTTCCCCATGTGCACCTACACACTCACGATTGGTCAGCGACCAGCAACAGTCTTGGGCGGTATTAAAATGTTAAATTCAGCCAAACTCTACAATGCGGGTCAGAGTTTCCAAACAAACGCTCTCACTTGCTGTTCATTCCCATTCGTCTCAGACCGATAAACGCGAAAGATGACATCTCCTACCACTTCTTTAGTCTTTAGACGTACTGATGGCGATCTTCCCCGAACCATCGAACAATCAACCGAGGCCCTGCCTGCGCCAGATGAGCTTGGCTATCGCGATGTGCTGGTAAAGATTCACGCCGTGTCGTTGAATTTCCGCGACGTAGCCATGCTGAACGGCAGATACCCTGTGGAAGTTGAGCAGCGTGGTGTTCCATGCTCGGACTGCGCTGCCGAGGTCATCGCTGTTGGATCGGCTGTGAAAAATCTTGTCGTTGGAGACCGTGTTGCTCCAGTTTTCGACCTAAGCAACCTCATTGGAGATGAAGATAAGCCGATGCAGGCCTTGGGGGGAGACGTACCCGGCGTCCTACGAGAATATGCTGTGTTTGACGAAGAAGTGCTCGTCCATCTGCCGAAACACTTGACGTGGGAAGAGGTGTGTCGAAGCACTACGGATATGATGATTCGTGTAATAACATCGCTAACGTTGACTAGGCAGCCACACTCACATGTGCCGGTGTTACGGCATGGAATGCTCTGGACAACCCCACACTAGCGCGGAAGGACGCAGCCGCTCTGCTGCAAGGTAAGAATGCCCCTCCAAGTTTTGCATACCGATAATACAGCGGTGGGTTGCCCCTAACTATCGAGGTCAGGTACCGGAGGTGTCAGCTTGTTTGCACTTCTTCTCTGTCTTGCCAGTGGTATCAAACCGATCATTACTTCATCCTCAGACGAAAAGCTTGAAGAAATCAAGAAGCTTGATCCAAATGTTCATGGCATCAACTACAAAACCACAACCGATCAGAAAGCCGAAATCCTCCGGGCCACCAACGGCAAGGGAGTAGACTTCGTCGTAAATAACACGGGTCCTGGATCTATCCCGGAGGATATTGGATTCCTGCGCCAGAAGGGTGGCACTGTGTCGCTCGTTGGCTTTCTAGATGGAGGGAATGGTAACTGGGAACCAAACGCGATCATGGCTTTGATGAGCAAGTCTGCGAAATTGAAGTAAGTCGCGGCTCCAGAAATGGCTTGCTGTTTTCCTTCTTTCAACTCTTTTTTTCTTATCCTTTTTTTTCTTTTTCCTTTTGGAGTCCATGTTATTAATGTTTATAGGGGCGTTGCCGTTGGCTCGAAGCTGGATTATCAGCACTTGAACGACTTTTTGCAGGAAAAGAAGGTGGGCCTCGGTCCTATTATAGACCGAGTGTTTCCTTTCCAGGACTCCAAGGCGGCTTTCGAGTATCTGTATTCCGGGAAACACGTCGGTAAGGTTGTCATCAAACTATAATGCCATCTTAGTGGAGATTCCACGCCTCGGGAAAGAATAAGCTTTGCTTTTGATTATAGAATTTAATACATCGCATTGTTTTTAATTCCATCTCCAACGTAATGCATATCCAAAAGCAGACCATACGAATCATTATCAGTGCATCTTCTCTATGCAGCTTTCGGTGGTTGCCACTACCTACGCTCGTTGGCATCGGTCCCAAGACTGAGTTCGTGGCAGGTGAAATCGATGGTTTTAGCAACCTTGACGGTGTGGGCGTCAACCCATAAGATCAAACATCTTCGCTATAGCGATTTCCTGTAAGTCTGTATACTCGATCTCCAGCAGTTCTCCGATTAAGTACTTCAAAGTGAACAAAACCTCCCAAGTGCCGCAAACCTTTGAGATGAAACCCATGACACTCTCCAAGGCAGTCTGGATCATAAGAGCATCTCATTCAGATGAACCGGTTTTATTCCCGGTCCTCTTGTCTTTTTTCTAGCTACTTTTTCCCTATGCCTCGACGTCGCTTCGGACCTAGACGATCTTGAAGATATGGACGCTACAGAGTCAAGCGCTTACCTAACCAACGACGGGGCTGGGGTTAAGACGTTTATAAGCACAAGTGGAGGAAATCGTTGCTGGTCACCGCAACTGTAAGACAGCTAGCTAAAAACCGATCTTTCTTAACGGGGTTCAGGTCTTGGTTAACATATAGATGCACCCGCTCTCCCAAAGATTGATCACACAGGATGCTACTGTTTCATTTCCCACTTCAGTCGTAGTCCACAGGATCTGTCGCACTCGGATGACAGACAACTTTATGGGGAATATCTAAAACAGGATCGGAGCAACGGAGGCTTCGCAGGCGATGGAAGTGGTAGAGGTATCGCCTGGAGCCAATGAGACGGACGATGCAGCGCTAGGCGCCGGGGCTGCTGCCGGCCTTTCTACTGTGTATTGTTCGTCGGGTATCTGTCCATCATTGTCCCTGGAGTTGACTGAACGGTGTAGTTAGCTTATGCATCGGGTGCGTCAGGTTCATAGTCTGCGCACTACCAATGTCTCTGTTATGCCTGGGGTGGCTGCTGCCATAAGCAGGCTACTACGCACGCCATCGCTGAAAAGGCCTGAAGACCGTTCAGTTTGCATAGCCAACACTACGACTCTGGTCATTGACTTGAAATTAATTACTAGGCTGCGGAAATGTTGAATTCAGGACTCTTAGTTGGCTACCAGTTGGGATGTTTTAGCTGGCCATTGACAAAACTATGCATTGGGTGGTAATTGAACTCTTTGTTCTTAAGACCCTAGAGTCAGGATCCCCACACAAGGTCTCTTGAGCTGCAATGGTCTGGGGAAAGTCACAGTGCTGAACTTTTCTCGGGAGGAGAGCTCTTTTTCTTTTTCTTTTTGGAAACAATATAGATCATCAGTCAGGCGTCCTTAACACCTGTCACTTGTGCATTTACTACGTTGCATTCTGAGTGCTTCGTATTTTCCCAGCTCCCACGGGACAATGTTCTCCCTGTCTTGCATAATGAATGTACGGTTTGACCCAGAAAACGGTTTGGTCATGGTTTCACACGTCGTCGAGTCACACGTGTCTTGCCTAGTGTCTCAGTTTTTCAAGTTTGCTTCTCTATAGATCGACAGATGACGCCATTCTGTAGTGCTCTGGGCTTGCAGGATCTTCAAGGGGAGCTGAAATCCGCAATGCTTATTTTCTTATACCACCCAACGCGACCGTTGGTAATGGCTTATATCCACACAATACATTGCCAACGTCATGCACGCGACTTAACAACTGACAACGTGAAGCGGAGAATGTCATTCGAGCCCAAAAGACAGGCCAGTCATATAATTCCCGCGGTAGCTGTCTCTTTGGTGGATTGATTTCATACGGGTTGCTCTAAATGTAAGCTATGGCCGTGACACTCTCCGCAAGCTAAGCTAGGGTTGATCGCCACGGTTCATCCCATCGAATCGCCCTAGGCTAGTGCGACCCTCTCTGGCGACCTATCCTAGTTAGTGGCTGATCATCCGAAACTCGATGTCGGTGGCTTTCGTAGGACTCCAAGGTGAATAAATCTAGGCAGTTAGTCATGAGTTTGAGCTTCACAACTCAATTGATGTTGAGATGATAGCCACTCCATAAAGCATTAGCTGAGTCCTAATGACGAGAGCCAAGATTTGAGATGTGCTCGCGATGTAACCATAATCTGAATCTTGAGCTGAGGCTAGGAAGCTGAAGTTCTGTGCCGCGTAAGATCGGAGAAACCGAAGAATTTGCTACGACACTGTCGCTCCGCTTTGCGAATTATATATACCTGAGCATCTCTCAGGGAACTTGCGGTAAACAAGAATACAGTCATTACAACATAGCGGTTCCACAATTATAACCAAATCACCAGAAACAACATCATGCGCTACCAATCTTTTCTCGTCACCTCCATCTCGGTTACGGCAGCACTCGCGGCCCTCAACGAACCATGTTACGGTTCTGGAGGCAGAGCTGGTTGGAGGCCTCCATACACATTCTTTGGATCCTTCACTGATGTTGCAAGCAGGTGTTTGCGTAACCACGAGCACCTGCTCATCCAACGGAGGTATCACTATCGACGGCGCATGCCCTGCCGACGCAGACAATGTCAAATGCTGCACAAAGTCACCGTGTGGCAGCGGTGGCAACTGTCGCTGGGCAAGCGATTGCGCCGGTACATCCGCTTCGAATCAGTGTCCGGGCCCGAGTGCGTTTAAGTGCTGCTCTTCGTCAGCCAGCGGCTTTGGCGGCTACGATGCTCCTTCGATCCCGTCCGTCGGTGCTTGCAAGCAGGTCGCTGTTGACGGCGCAAAGAAAATTGTCGCCGCTTTTCCCGGCAGGGTTCGACAGGTTTTCTGCACGCGTGACTGTGATTGCCCCGGTACTTCGGACCATTGCTGCGGCAAAGCAACGGACATGATGTGTTCCGATGGCGGTGGTGTGAGTGCTATGAGCAACCCTCTCTTGCTTGCAGTTTTGCAGTGCTGACTGAGGATACAGGTACCCACAGTATCGGGCAAAGAGATCGCGGAGTGGATTATGAACAACGGGAACGCGCTCAACCTCAAGTATGTTATCTGGGGTCAGAAGATTTGGAACCCATCCCAAGATTCTGTGAAGTCTTGGTCGAGCTGGCGTACCATGGACGATCGAGGCGACTTTACTGCGAATCATTGGTGAGTACTAAGTCTCTGAACGCTGAGCCGTGTCTGATCGTTGTTTTGTAGGGATCATGTTCATGTGAGCTACAACTGAGAGTGCAGGTCACAGCATTGTCTCATTTAGCATAAAAAGCCTATGTATGCTCCGGATAGAGGGTAGAGGTCAAAATAAGACCTATCTAGGTAGCTTGTTGTTAGCTAATTACGTCCCGTTTTTCTAATTCGCTGCTTAAGATAGCCCCAGATAGTAGGTACTCCACGAGGGTGTTGCTATTGATCTAAGTCTGTATTCCGTCAACCCAGCCCATGTTGCCGGCAGTAGCTATCAGCATAGTATACTTTGGCATTCAGCACACGAGGTCAAAGATGAGAGGAACGAGGCCATAATCTACTGCGATTTTGTACTGTTTCTCTGGGATGCGCTCCCAACCCTTCTTGTACACCACTTAGCCCTTCGTAGAGGGTCAGGCCCTATGTCGTCAGGGATCGCGATTACAACATTCGTCATCTTCACTTTTAATTTCACTGATAGTAGAGTAGACCGTTCGCTCGCTTTCCTGCTCAAATCAACGTGGTCCTCGAACCTGGTCCTAGACAATTCCCGAAACTGCAGTTCTTTGCAAATCATCACTTTCAAGAAGTGGAGAGGAAGGGGTGCTAGCACTCAAAGTAGCCAGACGGGGTGACCGCTGTAAATTATGAAGGTAGTAGCAGCGATAACTGCACTATGTAGGGTTAATAAAGGCGCTGTACAGGGTACGTACTGTGGTACCTTCAAAATTGCGGACGTGGGGAAACGTTTTCTAAGGTACATCTTGATCTACATAGCACAGTGGTTGAATTGACCAAGATCTGCAGAATTTGTCATTCCGGCACTTGAAGCGATCGACGGCGTGCTAACTTATTGTGTCGACCGGCATCTTGGCAGGGAAACTCTCATGTTGAGTCTCACAGCTCCATTGTGTATTTTCCTACTGGCTATGCTCAAAGATACTAACCCGACTTATCTTTATACAGCAGCAAAGAACCTTTTCCTGGAGCCTGGCAAGCTTCTCCGACAGCGCAGGCGCAAGAAAAATGGCTATTTCTCTCGGAGCCCTTGTGGGTGACCCTAGTCGAGAACAGCTTAGAAGCGTGTTGGTTTGTACTCAGCGATATCGCTACGAAGTTCATCGGAGAATTTATGATTCTTGTCGGTCATCATGAAGGGTCCCAGTGAATTCCCATTTCTTCTTATAACCCCCATGCGACGTGGCATTGCATGGGACAAGGATAGCGGATTATCCCGTTCTTATACGAAGAGATTCCTCTTTCTTTCTTGCTTTTGCTTCACAGCTTATCTGACTCTCCCATATTTAGGGGACAGTAGAAGAATCCGAGAATTTATAACAGCTAGAGACTTTCCAAGTCGTCTGCCACCCTTCTTTGTCTTGACTTCCTTCCAGACACAGCCGCGTTGAAGATCCTAGCAGGGGCGTCGATGGACATCATGAGGTTTTCCACATACGCACTGACAGCAATGGCCGTGCTCTCGCATGCTGTCCCTGCTGCCGCCTCTTCACCAACAGAGGTTGCCATGCAGATGTTCCCACCATGTGCTGTGAGTACATCCTTCGAGGATTTTCAGTCGTTCTGAGCTAAAATGATATCTCTACAGCTGCTTTGCCTGAAAGAACTCATCCCGCAGTCGGCTTGTTCACCTGAGGATGTTCCCTGTTTGTGTACCAACGTGCCGCTCAACACGCAGTTGGCAGGATGCATCGTGCAATCGTGTACTAAATACGAGGGACTGAGTAAGTACGGCTACTAGTAAAATTGGTTATTCACCAAACTCACATGCCGTGTACAGTGTCTAAAAACGCATCCATGACGATGTGTGGCGTACCGGTCCGCAACGAAACAGCCAAGCCTCTCCTGATCGGAGTGATAGGGGGAGCCGTAGCGTTGACGATTTTCGGGCTTCGAATGTGTTCAGGTATACCAGCTGGCGGCAGGACATTGGGATGGGATGACTGGACGATTGTTATCGCCATGGCACTCACGATGCCTCCTACCATATTCGCTGTAACCTGTAAGACATCTGATCCGATCTGCACTGTCCTGCAGCTGACAACTTCACAGTGTCAAACAATGGACTCGGCAAGGACATGTGGACTTTACCCCAGAAGCAGATTGAGAATGTGCTTTTTGTATGGCAGCTGCGTGAAGTGATGCATCAATGGTCGCTAATGCTTTGCAGTACTATTACCTGGGGGAGCTCTTCTACTTCGCGGCACTGACTGCAACCAAGATTAGCATTCTTTTTTTCATGCTTCGTGTCTTCTCCATGAGCAAGAGATTCCGCCAACTCGTCTACGGAACAATGGCTCTGTGCCTCGGATACGGGATCGCTTTCGTTACGTGCACGGCGTTGCAGTGCACTCCGGTCAATTACTCCTGGGAGCAGATCGACAGCAACAAGATCGGAACATGCAACAATATTCATCTTCAAGGTTGGATGTCCGCCATCTTCAATATTGTTATCGACCTGATAATCCTGGTCCTTCCTCTGAAGAAGCTGGCCGAGCTCCAGATGAAGTTGAGGAAGAAGATCATGATCATGTTTATGTTCTCTTTGGGAATTTTGTAAGCTTTACATCTCAAAGTCCCTTCATCCCCACTGCGCTGACCATGTACATCTCAGTGTCACCATCGTCAGTGTAGTTCGTCTCAGATCCCTCATCGTCTTTGCCAACTCACAAAACATCACTTGGGACTACACCGAGGCAGCCTGGTGGAGCACCATCGAGCTTCATGTAGGCATCGTCTGCGCTTGTCTACCTTCATTGCGTTCTCTTTTCATGGCTCTGGGTGTGCGCATGCTTGGCTCAACCAATGGTCACTCGAAAGGCCCAAGATCCACCGGAATGAAGTCCGGGACGAACAAGAGCGGATTGAGCTCCACAGGAGAAAAATCGGCCAAAAGCGTCCCTCGGCAGGGTGACGAAAGTGACTTCATTCCCCTAGTCGACGTGGATAACGGCAAGTCCAACTTCAACGAGTCAGTTGGTGTTTACCGTCTCCATTCCACTTCATAGTTACACCTCCCTGGCGCAGAGAAGAACAGGCGATTTCACTATAATAGAGGCGATTTCATGCTGTTGCATTGTTTGACACGATACTTGTGGTGTCAATCCTGGAAAGGGAACGCTGTTGAAGAACTCATTAGTTAGCGCCATGTTCAATAATCATTGTATCAACAACGTTCGATCCTTTCATGTTCTGCTCATCTCACGCTGCGAATACTTCTGACAGATCCCTTCAGAGATAAATATACAAGTGTTGAAACTTGCCCTCTTCTGGCCGGGAGCATTTCGCTATTCAGGAAAATTCTCCCCTTTCGCAACGGTTCAACCTACTGGGCATCCATGAGCTCTGGCGTGCTGTATAAATCACAGACATACTGGGCCACACCGTCTGTGCTAGATACCCAATTGCGGGATGGCCATAATGTCGCTGCAATTCTGGGACAGACGGGGTGCCGGGGAGCTCATGGGAAGTTGCAGCTGCAGGCTATAGTGTTGAGGGATTGGTTGTGACGTTACTCCGCCCCTCTCGTTCCCAGACCTAAATAGGCTAGAGGCGTTGATGATCTGGGCTAATTCATAGAGTGGCTCCTAAGTCAGCCCTTTTCATTGCCTAATGGGTTTTCCGAGGGTGTCGTACGCGCCGGAAGCAAGATGCCGTAATAGTCAGGGTCGAGTTTCACGATCCTAGACCGTCCCACCTAACATAGCGCACTACGTAGATTGAATGAGTCGTGTGCAATACCTAAAGAGCTTCCGTAGAAACTCAGTAATTCCGAAAAACTGCCGTCCTACCCCCACCTATCTTTTCGGCTGCAAAAAGCCGTGGCTGATTGGGTGTTTGGGTTAGTATTATGGTGCAAGCTAGCCTGCGGGTGATAGACACAAGACGATAGGACATACCGCCTTGCTACTAAAATCCAGCAGCAAGCACACGCGGTGAACGTGAAAAACGCCAATTTTGTCGAATTCACTCAGTTGCTATGGTAAGTGGGCCATTCGAGTCCCCTATCACATCACTCTGAGTTTACTGATAGACACTCACTTACTGGGTGTGGTAGGTTGGTCTTTCTCCAGAACAGCAAATTTGCTTCAAAGATCTGCTTTGATTTTGATGCTTTACAGGAAGGAATGTCCTAATCGGCGCGTACTTCAGCGGCAGTGAGCGAAAGTTGGTAAGATCGGCTTGGTTGGTAGAAGCACCGCCCTTTGGTTCCGGCACCACCAGGAGGTCAATATATTACCAAACGGGGCCTGCGCACTCCGGAAGCTCCCGCAAGTGTAATGACGGCTTGGTGTGGACTAGCGTCACACCGTACAAGCTTTGCAAGTCCAGATCTAGGACTTGGTCCTCTCGCTTCCTGTGGCCATTCGTCAATCGCCAGGGGTACAACACCGTAAGACACCAAGGATTCACACGGCCTGCTTGTACCCAGGTGACTAGATAGGTCTGGCAGCAAAAACCATAACCGGCAACACTATCAAAGAAGTCGGACCTGATGCCAAAATACTGGGAGTCGCCCGCTAACTGTGGTATTTACAGCCACTGCCACGAAAGGAACAATCGCATACCTTTGGCTCAGAAAACGAGCCGAATTCGGTTGCAACCAAACAGGCCAGAAAGAGGTAAGGATTCCGGACTAGCTTTCCGTTGCTTTGTGTATGCTGAACAATCAATGGCGACAAAACACGAGAAAAGACATGACAAGATGGAGCGAACATACACGTAGGCTGTGGTGGTGACTGTTCTATGACCTTGACAATGCAAGGTTATGCAAAGCTTTGCCATGGAGTTGGGGATCTGCGGTTCGGTGGTTCGAGCATATCGCTCGTTTGCTCGTTTGGCTTTCCGACAAAAAGGTCAAGTGAATTATACCCACATGGGATCTCCCTCTGCCCCTCGTCCCCCCCTCTCCCTAAGAAGATATGCAGCCGCGAAGTATGAATTCAGTGACCAAACGTCCCCTTGGAGCAAGCAATTTACAAAGGTGGATGGTTCTGGTCCGATCTCTGACGAGCTTCAGCCTAAACTGCCCCCCCTGCACAGTCTTGGTGCCTATTCGTTAGCGGAGTAGGCCTTAGGTGGACGAAATCGGGTGGATTCTAGAACCCACCGCGTTCTGTCCCAGGGGAATGGTTCCGCCGTGCTAATGACAGAGCTGTCATGTGTGTGTGGTACCCCAGCCTGTTATAGCACAGACATCGTCTATACTCCGTAGTCCGTGTGGTACGCCATAGTTGTGGGTCCGTTCCCTTGCATCGTTTCTTGCCAGGTCGCCAAAAACTCGCATAACGGCACTCAAAAGTCCAAGGGGTGCCACGCCGTAATTTCCTCAGCCCCAGTCACTCTCATAGCCAGCCGCCTGTTCTCAAATTCTGACTGATTGGATCACTACTAACACTATGTAAGCACGACGGGTACAAGCCTCTGGGATCGACAAGACGGGTTAGGAAATCATCATGTCTATCGCCCGTCACTAACCTGGTTGTTCGCAAGGGACCCATCCAGTGACTTGAGATCTGCAAGGCACTTCGACGGTAGTAGCTTCGGCTTCTGTCTGCTTAACGTCTATCCGCAGAGCCATTTAAATGGCACGGCACGTTACCAATCGGCTTGGTAACTGATTACTCTTTCCGCGTTCCAGCTGTGTCGCTCTCTTCTATCCAGATACCGCAATTGCGGTTTGTACGTCCAGTCGCTCTCTTAGTTTGTTCTCAGATAACAGTCGTCGTTGGTGATACCGCCTGCATCGACCGCCCAACATTCATTTGCTCGCTCACTTTACTTCTTGGAATTATCCATCAACTTAATTCATAATGAGAGTTTTTAGCTCCCTCGCATTTCTGGCGACGGGCGCGTCAGCGTAAGTTGTTTTCAATACGTCACCAGGATCATTGGTTAAACAATTTTCAGGTTCACCAGCTGGAGGGCGCCTGTCGTGCCTGATCAGCCATCTGGCAAGTTGCCCCCCAACGGCTACACTCTCCCGCCTACGGGTCCGAAAGCCAACTCGACTTACGAGTACATTGTCGTTGGAAGTGGTCCTGGAGGAGGACCACTTGCTGCTCGCTTGGCTTTAGCCGGCCATAGTGTCCTACTTATTGATGCGGGTAAGGCGCATTAAGATGTGTATCCGGCCGTTGAATTCCTACGCTTACACGGACATTCAGGAGAGGATCATGGAGCCGATCCTGTCGTTCAGGTCCCAGCCGTACACCCCTACAGCAGTGATTATGTCCCCATCAAGTGGGATTTCTTTGTCGACCACTATGCGAACGATACTCAGGCGCGGCGGGACACCAAGATGACGTATTTGACGCCAGATGGTGACTACTACGTTGGACTGGACCCGCCAGCAGGTTCCGTTAAGAAAGGCATTCTGTACCCTCGTACCGGCGCTTTGGGGGGATGCTCCCAGCATAATGCATTGGTGACGATTAAGCCCACCCAAAAGGACTGGAGTTACATTGCCTCTATCACCGGGGATGACTCGTGGGCTCCGGAGAAGATGGACAAGTACTTCGAAAAGCTCGAGGCTGCTCGCTATTTACCCAGTAGCGTTGTTGGTCACGGTCTCAACGGATGGCTACAAACCCGTGTCACCCCTGTTACTCTGATCGCCGAGGATCTCAAGGTCGCATCTTTAGTTCTTGCCGCTGCCAGTGCCATGGGTAAGGGACTGGTGGGGAAGCTTCTTAACACCGTCACTGGCTTGCTGCAGGTAAGTGTGTCATTTCACTTCAAAGTTTGAAGTATCACTGACATGCTCAGGTCCTGACTCTCGACATCAATAATCCGTCACCCAGCCGAGATAACGCGGAGCTCATTTACCAGATCCCTCTTTCTATGGACGAGAACTATTCACGAAGCTCCCCTCGTGGATTCGTCCTCGACGTCGCCCGCGCCACTAACAGTGATGGATCGAAGAAATATAAGCTGGACATTGCCCTGAATACTCTTGTCACCAAGGTCAACTTTGACACCACCGGACCTAAGCCCAAGGCTACCGGCGTCGACTACCTCGTTGGCAAGAGCTTGTACCGTGCCGATCCCCGCGCAACCGACGACGACGGCGGTATTCCTGGCACCGCTTTCGCAAGCCGTGAAGTCATTGTGTCCGGTGGCGCTTTCAACACGCCGCAGATCTTGAAGTTGAGCGGTGTCGGTCCTGCCGAGGAGCTCAAGTCATTTGGCATCCCCGTGATCAAGGATCTCCCTGGTGTCGGCGGTAACATGCAGGATCGCTATGAGGTCGGTATTGTCGGCAAGGCACCCACGGAGTTCTCCCTTCTTAAGAAGTGCAAGTTCCTGAACGGTACTGATCCCTGCTACAACGACTGGAAGAACAACATCGGAGGACCGCTCAAGGGCGCCTACACCACCAACGGCATCGCTTTCGGCTACATCAAGCACTCTTCCGTGGCTGAGGACGAACCGGATCTGTTCCTCGGTGGCGTTCCTGCGTACTTCAACGGCTACTTTCCCAGCTACTCTCTCCACGCTACGCAAGATTTGAGCATCTGGACGTGGCTAACTCTGAAGGCCCGGTCCCGGAACAACGCCGGAACCGTGAACCTGACCAGCGCCAACCCCCGCGACACTCCCAAGATCACCTTCCATAGCCTAGGTGAGGGTATCGGCGGAGAAAAGGATCTGCAGGCTGTCTACGAGGGCATGAAGTACGGCATCCAGGCTTTTAAGGACCTGGTTCCCCTCGATGGCCGCTTCGACCGGATCTGGCCGCCTGCCGAGATGACCTCAGAGGAGGATCTGAAGCAGTTTGCTCGCGATGAGGCTTGGGGCCATCACGCTTCCTGCACTGCTCCCATCGGCGCCGACGACGACCCAATGGCTGTGCTGGATTCCAAGTTCCGGGTTAGGGGTATCGATGGCCTTCGTGTGGTAGATGCATCCATCTTCCCCAAGATTCCCGGAATGTACATTGTGGCTGCTATTTACCAAGCCAGTGAGAAGGCCGCCGATGTTATCGTCGAGGCTGCGAAGGAAAGTGTTTGAGCAACTATTGCACAAACAACAGCAAGTCAATAGTAGTAGCATGAGCATCGCCCGTGGCAACTGAAGGAACCTGTTTCACAAACAGGGACACTTACCGTTCAATATTAATCTCGTATCGTACAATTTTTTTGAATATTATAAGGCCTAAATCTATTGCCAACTTCCTTCGGACGGATATAGGGATATATTGAGGCGGTCCTGCATATTTTTCCAAGTAGCAGCCTACTGTCTTGAATGCTTGTATATCTGCCTGCAGAAAACCTACATGAAGGCCTACATACGAGATGTTTCCATTTGACCCTTCAAACATTGAAGGGAACCCATATAGCGTGCAAAAAGCCGACTGGCTGGTTTGGGATGATACATGTATGTACACCTGACGCTTAATGTGACAGTTGAGTTGTAAGTAGAATAGCAACTAACTGGCTGCAGCCTATGGTTGAATCCCTACTTTGAGGTTGTTGGCTTTTCTAAGATGATCGAAAAGAGTATTGTCACATCCTGTCCTCAAAGGTGGGCTTCTCCTTGTACAATTGTAATAACCATCGTGTCTTTTTACGAGACTCGCTCCTTGGAGCACCAGCGTAACCTGCTTGATTACGCAGTATTGCACATTAGGCAGTCGAACCTACCATATACCACGCAACATGTCATTTGCATCTTCTTTAACCATGATAAACGCGCTCCACCGATCGTAAGAGATCCAAAACTGAATATAGGCCATGTTCTAGACGTTAGGATAGGGTCCCAATTTCGGGCGATGGATTGTGCAGGGGACACCCAGAAACCGAGGTTAAGCAGCATCCCGTTACCCTAAGATTCAAGCATATGGATTGTATTGAGATATATGGGGATTAGGTTACCTTGATTGAATTGCTTGACCAGAAGTCCTCTGAAGGGGGTGGGCAGTCTACCCTCTATATACATAGGAATAGGGAGGCTGGGCACTCCCTTATAATAGTTGTGCCACCTGTGAATCGCTCTGTTTCAACAGATTGAACGATATATGCGAAATAGGTCTTCGGTGTGTTGATCATCCTCCAATTTAATCGTCGTTGAGCGGCTAACTCCAATCTTATCTTTGAGGGTCACATCCGCGAGCCGGTATGATTCTCCTGCATCGTTCATTAGATTATCAACTTCGAGATTGACGATATTGAGGAGCTTTGAACAATCTCACAATGGTTCCACTACGTTCATAGCCAAAAAATGACGTCGAATAATAACAATCAAAGAAAATGTACCCAGAAATACTTGAGTTAGTCTCTCTATTTCTTCTTTCGTGGAATTTCTGACGTGATTAACTATCAATTTTGCTACCTATGGTTGCTGTTGGGTTCTTGGCCGCCCATTCCAGGACAGCAAAGAGCTAGTGGATATTTTGGCCAACGTCGGCTTTGTTGATGCCCATGCCCAAACATTCAAGTGGCAAATAAACTTTGTGGTCCAAGCGCAATTGTCTCACCCAGCTGCTCAACTTACCGTAGCTCTTTTAAGCGGGCAGAAGGATGCTTAAGGTGAGCCAGGGTGAGCAGAGTGGGCAGGTGAGAGCGTGTTAGTGTAAACGCCAGCGTCCATTGAAAGAAGAAGGCTCCGGGGAAGCGCGAAGGATCAACTGACATGTCAAGGTGACATATGACTACGGCTGCGATCTGTGCAACAGACATCATTTTACAGCTGTGTTGATTAGTAACACACTAAAAACCAACAGGCTGTAGCGGAACTTTCTATTGAATCTATGCTACTCTTATTTTAAAGCACCTTGTTGAAAGGTGCGTTGCGAAAGCAAAGTGCTGGTACGTGGGAAATGCTGACCCAGCCGAACGATGGTTCACAGCTCGGCTATGGTCCTGTCTTCATGGCCCCAGCCCAGCAATAGCCCATCAAAAGCAGCATTTGCGCTTTAAGTGATGATTGATCTAGCAACGGTTCATGTAAGACCAAATGTGGTCGTTCAGGAAGCCGGGAACGCTGGCCGCATTGCCACGTTGTTGCCAGCTGCTTCCTTGGCAGTCGCGCTGTCTATTCCGAAGGTAAGTATACCTCATAAAAAGGAATGAGCTGGAAACTTACTGGAAGAAGGTGGTGCATCCGGAGCCACCCCGCACAGAGCTTGCCTTGTCACCTCGGCCGTTAAGGTTCCCTAGGCTTTATCAGTGACTGGCTTTCTGTTTTGTGAGTAGAAGATTCACTTACAGCACCTGGCCTCATCGGGCCGGTTCTCGGCGTTGCCCACTCCACCGTAGTTGATATCATCATACAAGATGAATTATCTGGCTGAAACCGCCGCGGCAAGCAGGGTGGTGACGACGATGGTGAGCTGCATGTTGATGTTGTGGGAGGGAGAGTAGCTGTAGGCTTATGGCAGTGGGCGATGTCAAGTGATGTGTGCAAGATGAGAAGAACTTGATGATGAGGAGGGGAATGGAGGGTTATTTATACTCAACTAGCAGCTCCGTCCTTCAAGTGCGAGGTAGCAGGTTAACCCGAGGGCAGTGGCATGGGCAACTTCGCTCCCAGCAATGACTGGGAGGTTTCAACATCTGGCCTTAGCCAGCAAGCTATGGGGCCACAATTGCATCTGTGGACAAAAACCTCGAAACAGTAAACTCGATATGTGAGGGGAATGATTTCGGTGACACATGCAAGTGCGAGGTAGCCAATAACATACATGTAGTGAGAGAATGTAACTGTAATAGGCAGGCGACTACTTTTCGAATCCGACATTTATGAAATACCAAGAGTACCCAGAAACTTTAAATCGGGCAGGATCTCTTATCCGTATAGGTTATGATGGGGTACATAATGTCGGTTCAATTGGTTCAACTCACAAAAGAAACACCCTAGAGTCATTGAGACGCACAGAGGGACGGCTTTTGAGAACTGTTATCCTAAATGCGAAGCCATTCCTACTATGCCAATTGCTTTAAAGTTGTAAGTATAAAGGTTGAGAGTCTGGCATAACTTTTGCTTGTTGATTTTGACTGGATCATCGATTTCTCTGGAACTTGATTTGTCGAGGAGTTTTGTCAAATGAGATCTTGTACCTGTTGGCCGACCCTGTTTCGCCTGGAAAAAAATGCGTCTTTCAAAGTCTTCTGATGTATCAATAATTCCCAAAGTCTAGCCCTATATAGACAACACAGCGTCTAGCCAGTTTTAGACAAACAGCCTTCAATCTTACGAAACTTAGGGTGCAGTGGGCCCTGTTCCTGGCGGCTAGAAGGGGCCGGCCCGAAGGATCGAAGGATTCATCCAGTCGCTAATTAGCGTCAATGTCCAGCCCCAAACTTTCTCCAAATTGCTAGAATTCCGAAATTTCTATTGGGTATGGATAATCCTTCAGGCAGGATGTCGGGATGGCCGGTTACAACTTGCTTGAAAGCCCATGCAGAAGGATCGCGCAACCTGAAGACGGCAGGTGATCTGGTCCCATTTGAGCAAAACAGTGGCCTCAAGCCCAGGGGCAGGGGCAAGGAGCATAGCGAGGCGATACTGAAGCATAACTATGGCATCTATTCCATACGAGAGAAGCTACAGCAGCATTAAATAGGGACCTGGAAAGTCGCGGACCCAACAACATTGAGCTCGATATAGGGCTGTCCCAGCTTGCCGGCACAACTAGAAGTGGAATGCATGTTCGGAGAGGGCGCACTTTCCGCCCTCTCGCTCTGCAACCACACCTACGTTGCTCTCCTATGAGGCAGACACCCAACGGAGAATGCTGCACAGTAAAGGCACTCGCCGCAACCGTTCATCATCTTCTCTAGTTAAGAAGAGGGATGACATTACAGAAAACGTCTGACTGATTGGCCTTGAGAGAGGGATTACTAGCAAATTCAAGTGTTGGGTCTTCCCATCTTATTAGCCCAAGAGAACGATTTATAGAAGGAAAATTGACTCCTTAAACAACTCGATTAACTTTTGTGACTTCATCGCCTATCTCACACCCACCCATGGCCTCTGCTGACTAATCAATAAATAGCTAGCTTGATGTAGGTACCCCAACTCGGAGCAATATGGTCCACCACGCCAAAGTATGGTCTACCACATCAAATCTGGGGTTGTGATACGACCTTTCGAAAGCGAGACCCCTGCCTAGTAATCGTTCAAAACTCGTAGAGTTGTACCATTCAACAAAGGCCGGCAAGGTTTTAAGACAAAACAAGGAGCAAAATTGGTGGACGTTGATGCCGTAGCTGGTTATGTGACCGCAAAATCTGTTTACATGATGAATCGAGCAAGTAAGTAATCCGTCGCCCAGATGTTGCCCTGGCACCAAGTGCTTTGTTTGTCTTGGCAGCCGTGGAGCTGCTTGTGGAAGAAGTCCTGGGCAAGTGCCGAACTCGGTGGCGATTGTGACCTGGAGCGAGCAGTCGAGGCGGGCCTTGGCGTCGGACACGACCTGCTGCACGTTCTGGGATGAATTCTTACCGATGACCTTGATGTTCTGGTACCACGGTAGACTGATGGTCTCGATGCGTCAAACGAACGACGCGAGTACGAGGGTCTCAGTTCGAAGCGAGATTAGCGTTCAAGAAGGTGGTCTGGTCCGTGAGGCCCGTCTTGGCCAGGACCCCGACGTAGTATGGCACGTTAGATCATTGGCTGAAGAGACTCTTCTCGGTCGCGTCGAGGTCGAACCTGGCCAGGTTGCTCAGGGTCGGCGGGACGGTGACCAGCAGCTTCTTGGTCTGGACTAGCTTGGGGCATGCGGGGGTCTCGATGAAGGCCTTCACGCTAGGTTCATCACGCGCGAGCACAAGCACAGTGCAAGTTGAGCCCAACTCCAATATCGTTACGAGGCCTTGGCCAAGACCCCGTAACGATACTAGACTCTTAACTGGAACTCGGCGAATCTTCGGCAGCATAGATACATGCCAGCACTCATATTTCTACTGGCAGCCCTCAGACGTCCACCTTACAGCGATTAGCTCATCAAAGGTCACTTTGTCAATTATCTTAACTGGAATTCGAATCCTACTAGAGTTGTCGATCAGGCCCTAAGAAAGTGCAGCGTTCGAGGAGACTATGGGCAAATCTTGCGATAGGATCCCAAGCCTATCAGCAGTATGCAGAATGGAGGGGAAGATGGGGTAGGTTGCTTGCTAAAGCGTGTTCCTGGACGATCCAGTCATGGGAAACTATAGGGTATACGGATTCCTCATATGGGTTATCTTCTTCAAGCATGTACCTACCCTTTGTGAACTCTGGTTGATTACCTCATCAGTGATCGTTGTGGTTGTGAAATTCTATTGGATCATAGTGATGTGGTCCGAGCACTCCAAGAACCTTACCAAAATCAGCCATCAATACATCAATAGCATTTTATATCATTTACGACCTGTTTTCTAGTCTAAAGATGATATGGTTAGTTTTCCAGTGGTTAGTTCTATCTCCTGGTGGTTTTTTAGCTCCTCTTTACCTCTGCAGCCTGAGATCCTGGAAACGTCGGCTAACCGATTTCTGATTGCCGGCTACCTTATTGTTACGACCCAAGAAGCGTTGGTTAACATAACCACCTGGAACAAACCCACGGCGGGACCAGAGGGATAATCAGGCTCATGTATGCATGATCACAGCGCTTACGGACAAGGATCGGAACGGAAGAACTACGGGAAGGTCACGTGGTGATAAGGAAGTGATCAAAACATAAGGTGATCACTCAGGATGATCACCAAGTGAGCAGCTCACTTGGACCCACTTTAGTTGATCACCTTCACCAACACCACAATGGAGAAGGACCAGTATATAGACAGGACTTGGACCTAGGGTTCAAGGACTCTCCCATAGCTCTTCAGCAATCAACTTCGTGATTCACTCTACCATAAGTGACTCTTAGATTATCCTTCTGTTGTGAAGCTATACGAGCTACCCACGCCTATCGAGTACGCGACTGATCACCGTGTACCCAACAGACCAGCAAGATTACCAACAAGCCAACAAGACCCAGTTACTGTTCATTGAGTATCGACCTCAGCTACCTGTTAGCAGAAAACACCACTGTCGGATATCTGACCGTAACACTTATACAAAATTAAATGTCGGCTGTACAGCCGACGCTGACAATAATAGTTATGGAGCCGTCAGCTGCATCTACCTTCTTTTATCTTAGTAATACGCCAAGTCGAAGTAAAGTAGAATTACTTAGACAGTAATCTTCCTAAGGCAAATAGGCTCAAACCATCCCGCCGGAAACAGATTACCCTCTGAGTCCTCGCTTATTTCTTTAATCACTTCATTTCCTGCCTCATCTCTTACAAAATAATCTTGGGCGACCTTCGTCTCATACGTGCTAAAAATTCTTGCAATAACGATTCGCATTTCAGCCCAGGCAACGCTGTAAAGAATTTCCAGATTAGTGTTCCTTGCCATTTCATCTTGTCTTACAATGCGACTCTAAAAATGAAGGACTTACTTCATGCCAACACACATCCTTGGCCCACTGCCAAAAGGCCAAAAGCTCCGTTGCATTTTCCTATATTCTGGACTGTTCTTTGGTATATCCCAACGTTCTGGGGTCCAGTCGTGCGGGTTGTCGTATACAGAGGGTTCCATGTTTACGCTTGCTGGTTGGGCGGAAACTAGCATCTGGTGGGTGTAAGTTTCTTTTCCTAGCATAGAACTAGATTTTGGTTTGGCCAACTTACATTACCCGGCACGAAATGTCCATCCACTGTGATTCCACCTTCGGGGACAAGTCGGGTGAGTGATCCCGGAATCGGAGGATAACGCCGAAGTGTTTCGCGGAGAATACAATCCAAATACGGGAGCTTGTTCAGGTCGTACAGATCTTTTCGAGTATTCGGCATGATGCCTGCTAGCTGAAGCTCGTGTCGGAGACGTAATTGACGGTCATGGTTGCGAGGAAGAGAAAGCTGGTAAACAACCCATGAAAGTGCATCTGATGTAGTGGTTGAACCTAAGCAATGCGATCAGTTTTCGGCGTCATGATCCGTATTTTGGGAACATTATCTGTGCGAGCGGCGTTACCTGCTAGAAAGTTGTCAAGGTTGTCGCTTTGAATGTACTCTATGCTTGGAACAGCATCCGTGCTGCCTTTTGATCTCAGATGCTCAGTGAGTTTCTCTGCTACCGAGGTAACAGTATTTGGTCCAGCCGTGGCTTTCGCAGCCCTAGCCGTTGACTCTCGACCCCACGTATGCATCGTAGAAGTAGTGATGAACCAACGCGGAGCTAGTTTCTCCAAAAGTTTTGCCGTGCCTGTACGGAAGATGTCAACCGAGATTGTCTTTATGAATTTGGAAGCCACTTACGAGGAAACCAGAAAGATAACAGTACTCCGGGGGTGAAAATCTCAGCTTCTGTAAGCTTCGAGCCCAACTGGTCATGCATCATCCCTCTGTGGCCCCGTTCGTCTCCCAACAGGTTCAACCCACTGTTATCGCCATAGACCAATCGTGCCATGATATCTGCAGCCAGCCATCTGAGTTGGGGCCAAACATCCACCCATCCATTTGATTGGGCCGCTTTTCTCAAATTCTCCATGAACCTGTCTGTCAAGTCATTCATCATGTCTTGGCAAGGGGGGCTCGCAATCACAGGAGCTGCGTAGGCTCCTGCAATGGCTTTCCGTCTCTTCAAGTGGAGATCGCCGCATCGGGTGCTTGCTACGTTGACATGTCCGAATTGTTCTAGAAACTCGGCATCTCCTCGAGGACGAGATAGTTTGGGGCTATGGTTGAAGATGTCGCGTAGAGAGTTGGCGGAGCTGAACGAAAGAGAAGCCGGGCCGATTTGAACGACCGGGCCGTACTTAGCATGAAGCGATTGAATGGTTGAGGTGCGCTTCCCTATGTGGCGATGTAAGCGTTCAAGTCTCAGCTACATCAAAGGTGCAAATGTTACCCTTAATATCAAATCTAGCCATCCACAGATCTGTGACCTTGGCTAGAAACGGCCCTGGAAACCGAGATTGTCTGGCCATGAGGAAAACAAAGGCAACGTAGCTAACAAATAAAAGATACAGTAGTTGTGGTTGGATATAGGCGAATATATCCAAGCACGCGGAGATTGGGGAATGTACCATAGTGATACGAGGATAATTCAAGGCCAAAAACGCACTAGATTGATTAAGGCGTCATACACATGCTGGGAATACTTACAAGCTCTCATTTCATTCGGAACAGATTGGCTCTCTTATAGGTAATTACATTTTATTTCGAAGGATTTATGATGGCCTTCTGTTACTGAAATCTTTTTAATTATAATCATTTTCATTGGGCCATAGACGATATCAAAGTGGAAGTAATTCCGCATGTCATTTTAGGAAACCTCGGTCTCGCTTTTAAGATTCGCTATAAATTTTACTACTAGTCAACCTCGCGGGGTCTCCACAATAATGCTAAGCCAACGGATTCTCTTTCGGTGATCTTGCACTGCGGCTCCCGAAGGCGGCTCCCGCGGCTCCCGCAAGAAGCAGGAATGAACACACCGGGAAATGATTTATGTGGGTATCTGTATGACTAATCGCATAGGCAAGTGACAAGCAGGGCAATTTTAACATAATCTGTGGCGGGGGGGTGTGGCACGGCTGGGCGTTTGGCGTGGCGGATGCCCTGGCTCGAGCGCCCGCCTGCTGCCCCTTTCGCGGCGGCAGTCCAACTAGCTTTCCATAGCTTCATTCCCTTCAGTTCTTTCAGTCGAATTGGGGTAAATTGTCATGTATTCGCATGTATCTGTCTGTCTGTGTTGTAGGGAAAATCCCTCCAATCCCCAATCCTTATTTGGGCCATTCACGGGGATTACCCTGTGGATTTCTGGGCTCTTATTGGTCCAGTCCATGGAGTAAAATGGGCCCATTTCACCGTGATTTCACCCTGACATTCCTGTACATCTGACAACAGCAATCGCGCCATGGGTCTCTACCACCATACTATTCTTCTTGCCCAAGGCATTCGCGATTACGAAGTGGTGGTGTTAACAGGGAAACCTGTTATGGGGCTGCTAGGCCCAGACTTTTCACCACCAACTGTACCCCTATGGCCAATACGTGGGCCATGAAGTGGGCACGGAAAATCCCTCATCAGCGTGGCCGGGTAAGACTCTCCAACGTACAATATATTGCCTGCGTGTGAGCCCAAGACCACATTTCACCAACCGCCTCCGTGATCGAACCAGTTCCCCTTTACACCCCCTCCTCGGATGCCAATGCAACTTCTTTGTTACCCTTCCTTAACAGGTTAGTCTAAGCAATAAATAGCCGTAGCAAAATGGACAAACTCATGTACTATGACGACGAGTCTTTATCCACTCTGCACAAATTGATACTACAGTTGTTGCTAGTTCTAGCGCCGAATAAAACATGTGTCTTACTTATCTTCCAGTTATAAAATGGTCGACATCAATCAACCAATCCTAGCATCTCCCACTTCCATTCCCTAAAGGTTTCCGACTGCATAGCTTCGATCTTTTGAACAAGAAATGTCACACCTTCAATACTTCGCCTACCCTGGCTATGGGGAGAAGTCCAAAAAGGATTTGCACTACAGCCAGGCTGTACGCGTGGGTGATCGTATTGAGTGTTCCGGGCAAGGTTCGCTGTTCAAGCGCTTTCTCTCAAGATTAGGAGCTAACTGCGGTAGGCGGATGGGTTCCCGAAACGAGCAAAATTCCTACGGAGATCAACGCTCAGATCGATCAAGCTTTCGCCAACGTGGAGCTCACTCTCAAGAACGCTGGTGGCAAGGGATGGAGTCAAGTGTACCGCGTCAACTCTTACCACTTGCCCATGAATGACGAGGCGTTGAACGCTGTGGTTCGGAATTTCAGGAAGTATATGCCTGATCACCAGCCCATTTGGACAGCTATTGGCGTCGCGAGGTTGGGGTTTGATGACATGCGTGTCGAGCTTGAGGTAGTCGCCCATGTTGACGCTTGAAGCATAGAGGCGATCAGCTCGCATGTACCTACTGAAAGGGGGCACATATGCCGTCCCTGTAAAATTCATCGAGACAGCTAAATCGACCGGGAAACTCATTTCTCTGATTGTGTTGGCTGTGATATACGTCCCCCGTCAGGGTAGATCGGGTCCTCTAGAGAATTGCAAGTCCGCCAATAAGTTTGAACCACTTGGGAGTGATCCAAAGACTGAGCGTGACGTCCAGCCATGAAAGCAGCAAAGGGTAAATGACGGTACTTCGCCGATTTCGCTGGGATTGATTGTAGGATATCGCAGATTCTGTCTGTCAGTTCCCGCATGATAACCCTAAGGTTTTCCTTTTTGACACTTGACTCCGCTTCATAGATGATCAACACGGCGGAGTATCTCCAAGCATCCCGGAGAAGTTCTGCATGATCATGGACACCGCGTGATACCCGTAGAAGCTGCTCTGTTGCAGCCAGGTATAGACCATGTTCACGAGACACGCACAGAAAGCCTCCCTTTGCGATTGCTGTCAATATCATGAACGTGTCCCTCGGACATCCGACAAGATCAAAGATGCTCTCGTCCATAAAATCTCGATGCCAATCCTCGAAGATCAATGCTCGGTCTCGTCTAACCACCAGTCCGGTAGTATCGTACCAGCAAAGGAGAGATATAACCTCCTGAAGACCATTGATATTTGAGCACAGCTCTGAAAGCTCTTTAGGTGTTGGGCTGTGCAAGTCAAGAACTGCCCTTGCTCCTCTCAAATGTCGCGACCATGCTGCAAATGGGCCCTTATAGACGTCGATGAAAGCAAATGTGACAATACCAAAGATGGCCTTAATCCCCTCGTGCTCGACTGATTGCATGAGTGCCTTGACAGCAGCAGTATGACACAAAGCATAATTAATATCCGTTGCATCATCGACTGGGATGGCCTGGGTCATACGCTTCCAGGCAAAGTCCCAGATGCTCGACAGCGGATCATTGAGCGTCGTATGTCGTCGAACCTGGTGACTGGATTGTTCGATCTTCCGACGGAAGTGATTCAGGTACTTGAGGTAGTGAGTAGTCCAGTTCGAATCGTCGGTGCCAACGTGCGGATCTTCCAGGAAATCGTTCGGTCCAGGGAGTTCTGTGTAAAGCAGGTCGTCGTCCTGGCCGGGACCAGCGCCTCGAGGACCCTGGTCAGAGACGCTGGGAGGAGGTGCGGCCGTGGAATGAGATGCCCTCCAGACGATGCGTTGGGTGTAGCCTCCGCAGGGTACGTTATGGTGAAGACACGGCCCACAGCTCGGCCGATTCAAGTCGCACTTGACACGGCGGACTTTGCAGGTAACGCAATCCCGATCATGGCGAATCCCACGAGGCTTCCCACGCCCTTGCCTTTTCGGAGACGGAGACATTCTGGGAAACCAACCGCTTCCCCAAGTTTCCTAAGACGGAAGGTAATCAAAATCAAGATAGATATCGATGATCTTGCAGAGAGTCAAAGAGGCGGTACATAAGACAATATGAGGCTCGCAGAACTGAAAAGGGAGAGCTGAATTGATTATGGAAGAGGGAGGATCCCGCATAATAGCCGGTAGTTCTGCCAAGGAGCAGAATGGGGGCCCGGGCACCGCCGCCCACGTGACAGAGGACATGGCCACAGTTTATCTCAGACTAACTTGACACCAGTAGGGAACCGGCATGACTTCGTTGTGACGAATTTCTCTCAACGATAAAGTTTCAACTTCAACCAATTACCTGTCATCAGTTACTTCGCTCCACAATTTAATGGGCCTTTGTCGGAGCGCCAAGAAGCTTGCTAATCTTCGTCTAGCCTTACAGATTGGTAGCTTGAGAAAAAGCGGGGTCGATTAGGCTACTTGCTGGTTTGGGAAGGCTATCAAACGACTTGAGCCTAAGCTCGAGACTGACTCTCTTCCATTCATGAGATTGCACTATGAAAGGTTGTAGTCCTGGAGATAGATATGATACTGCAACATATGTCTCGGTTCTCTTATCTCCTATCGATGCGCCCAGATAGTGCACAGCGAATGACAAAATAATACACTCACAAGGTAACGAGGTGACAATGAGAGCATCCAACTCGCGCATTATAGATAGGACTGGTAACCGCAAAGGTGATGTTCGAAATTTGGTTGACCTCCATGCCGTATTAATTATCAAAAAACAAGTAAATTCGAATTTTCAATAACTACAATGGTAATTAGCGTCAACGACGGCTCGCGGACGCTTCCGCCAGGAACCGTTCAAATCCTCTACAAGAATGGCGACTGTACCGGCAACGACGGAGTCATCCGAGTGCCTCGGCCATCCAAGCACCCCGACGACCCGCTAAACTGGTCGAAACATCGCAAACAGGTTCATATCCTTTTGGTCTATTTGTATGTTTTTACCTGTGGTTATGGTGGTACCGCCACATACTCCGTTTTGACCGACATTTCTCGAGACACCAACATCACTTTGACACAACTGAATCTCGGGACCGGTCTGATTTTCCTATTGGCAGGGTGGGGAAACTGTTTCTGGCAGCCTTTAGCACTCACTTTTGGCCGTAGACCAGTATTTCTCATCAGTCTAGTCGGCTGTCTGATCATATCAGAATGGACTGCTTGGGCTGATTCGTTTCCTGCGTGGACTGCTGGCCGCATCCTGTACGGCTTCTTCGTTGGGCCTTGTGAGGTGCTCCCTGAGATCAGTATTCCTGATACATACTTCGCACATGAGCGCGGAGCATACGTCGGCATCTACTCAATGGTTCTGCAGGGGAGCAACTTTTTTGCACCCTTCGTATCAGGATTCATCAACGACGCCCTTGGCTGGCAGTGGGTTCAACATGTTTGCGCTCTCTTCTTCGCTTTGAACCTGATATTGGCATTTTTCTTTCAAGAAGAGTCAATTTTCGAGAGACACAGTTCTGAAAAAGACATGATGTCACCAGCGACCAAAGAAACGAAACCCTCTGGCGTTGAAGGGGCAGAAATATCACCCATCGCTCCTGCCTCCGTTTTGGAGCAGGAATTTGTAGACGACAAAAAAGAAACGCCGACTGATACAGCCAACGGTGAAGAAACATCCTCCGCAGAGTCATACTCAGTCAAGTCCTATAGCCAAAAGCTGGCGTTATATACTCGCAGTGGTCTTACCTTGGAACAATGTCTGCGCATTGCGTACCGGCCTATTCTCATATTCTTCCAGTTTCCATGCATCACATGGGCTGGCTTCCAATACGGCTTTACAAATGCCTGGTATGTCTTCTATCCTTCCATTTGGACGCAACTGGTTCATTATGTTAGATAACATTTGACATCGGACACTAACAAGTTTACTAGGTATTCGGTTTATAACGCTACTGCATCGTCGATTCTCTCATCGCAACCGTATTCCTACAAAGCTTCGATGGTTGGCGTCACCTACCTCGCTCCTCTACTCGGTTCTCTCATTGGCGGGTATGTGTCGGGTCCGTTCTCCGATTCCTTTGCTATGAGGTTGGCACGACGAAACAATGGCCTTCGCGAGCCAGAGCACCGGTTGTGGGGGGTTTCTATCTACGTAATCATCTTGCCACTGGGCCTATTGTTATGGGGGGTTGGCGCCGCACACTCGCTCCCCATCGGCATACTGCTGCTGGGGTCTGTGTTTTGCGGGTTTGGTATTGTTACCGGAGGAACTTACCCCATCACCTACACGGTCGATTCCTTCAAGGAAATCGCTGGCGAATCAATTGTCTCGCTTATCTTGTGCCGCAATACGCTCACGTTCGGATTTAGCTATGCTATTACTCCTTGGATCAACGGTGCAGGGTTGCAAAACACATTCATTGTGGTGGCAGTCGTCTGTTTCCTGACAGGGTCATCCTTCTTGTTCATGATCTGGAAAGGGAAGCATTTGCGCATCCTGTCGGAGTCAAGGTATTGGAAGTATGCAGCAATGCAAGTTGTGAAGCATTGATAGCAATGCAAAGCAATTTGCATAGGCTTGTTATCGGGAGAGCACAATGTCAAGTAGTGATGGAGCTTCACAAAAACGCCATTTGTAGGGAAAGATTACGATAAATCTGGCCCAGTGTTTCAATGAAACAACATAATAACATGATTTATGGAGTGTATATTGCGAAAAAGTCTCATCATGACGCTGTGCCTCTTGCGCTGAGACAAATACAATGCGATACGAAGACAGAAACTGTTAAAGATGATGGATCGCTCTTATACCAGTTCAGGTATTTATGATAAGTAAAACGATGGCGGAGCTGAAAAGATATCTATTGTCTAGTAGCTCCTACCTTCACCAGGTTTAGCCTCTACGTTTTGCCTCTTGTATTTCTCTAGCGAAGCGGCTCCTTGAGCGAATGCTGCTGCCGAACTTGATAAATATGAAGGGTACAACCGATAGAAGTAGTCCCATAAACCCAAGGAGAGAGCTCGCCCACCCTACACCCAGGACCAAGTACATTCTGCGGCCGGCAAGAGGCAACAAAGCGCCGAAGATGCTTCGGCATGTCGAGGCCACTCCGTGCGCGGAAGCCGCATATATTTCGTAGGCGTCCGTGATGTAATTTAACATTGCAATGAAAATCAAAACGAATCCTATTCCAAAGAGAACACCGGAAAGAGCTGGGATAATCCAGTGGACATCCGAACGACAAGTCCAGCCAAGCCAGAAGAGCGCAACCACAAAAATTGGGCCACCAGCACAAGCAAGTGGCAGGCGTCGCATTTCTTCGTTTCTTGCCCATGGTCTCCCAAATTTGACTGCTCTTTCGAGATAAAAATCCCAAAACAGGTAGAACAAACCAGCCAGAAGAGCTCCGACACCAATTGGTAAGAAGGCGAGACCAGTACTCTGAGTGCTGAGCTTGTAGATGCTGTCGGAGCCTTGAAATATAACTGGATAGGCTTGAAGATACAGATAGAATATACTGTAGACAAAGCTTAGGTAAAGACATGTTAGCATCAAGACACTCTCTGAAAACAACATCTGAAACGACCTCGTGAGCGCAACCAAGGAGAATCGCCGTTCCAAGTTTTCCTCATTCCTTGTTTCAGAGACACCACGGCTAGTTTCCATGGGATTCTGATTGGTTCTCAACTTTCCTTTCGCTTGTAGTACTGGAACAAATGTTTCCGGCAACCATAGCACAAGAGGAAGTGTTGATCCAACTAATATGAGACCGACCCAATAAGACCAACGCCAAGATAACGGAGAAACACAGCCTGTTATTATAGGCCCCAGACACGGCCCAATATTGGTGACCTAAGAGATCCGGGTTAACAAACGCAAGTCATTGGTGCCTGTATGGAATTTCAAAGATGAAAAAGATGGTTCTCTTACAGCCATGAGCAACGCAATACACCAGCCACGTTCACGTGGAGTTGGATACACGTCGGCATAGACCCCTCCAATTATGGCTACGGGAGCAGCAGCAGCTGTTCCGCTCAGTAAACGAAAAACCAGTAGTACGAGGAAAGAGGGTGCGAGAGCACATGCAAGTGTGAAAAGGTTGTAGAGGATAAACGTTGCAAGTAATACCGGCCTACGACCTTTTACTTCGCTCATTGGCCCAAGAAACGATGGCCCTAGGACAAATCCGACTAAGTAAATAGAGACCGGAAGGACCAATTCGAGGTCTGTTGTTTGGGGAAAAGCCGATTTCATTGAGTTGCCCGCATTGCCGGGCAGTGATGAACCAATGGTGCTGTGCATAACCACAAGTAGGCCAGTGATAACCACAAGGACTTTCTTCCACTATATTCGTAGATTAGCCTTATTGGAATATTATTATGAGAAGGTTGCGAGATATCCACAACCTTTGGCCAGTCATGAGGATGTCCGTTGGCATTTGTGTGTGGCGACACGGCAATTTGCTCGCCATCCCCGTTGCGTTCCATAACTTTGTTGTCGGTAACAATTGTAGTTTGAAGAAGATAAAACCTTGTGCCGGTGAGAAATTGACTGACCCCTGATAATTTTGAGCCAAATAAGTGAAGAAACCCTCTACTTAAGTAACCACCGAGAATGATTGAATGAACCCACTCTCGTGTTCTGTAGGTTCCCTTGCAAAGTCTGACACACAGGCTAAAGCCATTGAAATACGTGCGTAATTGTTGTGCCTCAGGCCTGGAAAAAATTTGAACTCCTGCCTCACTTGCAAATATTCCACACGGTTCTAAACGGATCATGTTATGAGAAATCCTAAAGTAGCAAGTTCTGAGGAGGCAAATCTCTTACCTCAGGTGGCTGCATCCATGTAGGGATAAAAGTGTTGTTATCTTGATAAGTCGGCTTAATGTATAGATTGCTTCCCGAGTTTGGTAATGCTCCCCGCCATGTGTAATTGGCGGCGGTTTTTCTTGCGCTAACTTGACTAGTCACTAATGACACCAACATCTCCACGTTCCGAAAGAGGAAAGCTGTCTATTATCCAATAGGCGGTTTTATGTCAATCGCGAAAGACAACCTTGCCCATTCTCTAGATGTTATGGATGATAAACCATTATCGAGCTCGTCTTCTACCACCGATTATATAACGGGCCACGATGCACCATTAGCCCGACATGTAGTAATCAAGCTCTTCGGCTCAAAGCACAATGACTTCAAAGCAAGGGACACCCTTAACCTCAACAGGTGGTTGGGCGGCAGAGAGGCATCTAGAGGAACCTTCAATGGCAGCCATAAATACTCCAATGCCAGCATGGAAACTAGCCGCTGCGCAGAAGCGCGCTGAACAATACGCCGCTATCCCCATTGAATGGCGGATTGACCAGCCTTTTCCCCCGCCGAAAGATACAGACTCTTACCTGCGTTCGTCCGGATGTCTTACTGCAGACGAAGTTACTATTACGGAGATCGAGGATGTCCGTGTTTTGCTCAAACAGATCGCTACGCGGCAACTTAGTGCCGTTCAAATTCTGAAGGCATTTGCCAAGCGAGCAGCCATAGCCCAGCAGCTGGTGAAGTGCTGTACGGAGATCATGTTCGAAGAGGCACTCCAGCGAGCCAAAGCCCTAGACGAGCATCTGAAACAAACCAATGAGGTGGTCGGACCATTTCACGGACTCCCAATATCCTTGAAAGACATATTTGATGTCAAAGGGGTTGACTCTACCATCGGTAAGCCATTGTCAGCTTAACATGTTCTAAGGTGCTAACACTGTCTAGGATGGGTGGGACTTATTGGGAAACCTGCAAAAGAAAACAGTGTCCTTACGGACAGCCTCGTGGCTCAGGGAGCAGTGCCTTTTGTGAAGACAAACGTTGCCCAAGCCCTCATGGTAAGTGTGTAATTCATAAATACTGGACACAAAAGTGTACCTAATCACAAAATTTTAGCTCTCAGACTCCTACAACCATGTATTCAAGCAATCTTTAAACGCTCTGAATCGTGATCTGATCTCTGGCGGTAGCTCGGGTGGTGAAGCTGCACTCATCGGGTGCCATGGTAGTTTGGTTGGGTTAGGGACTGATACCGGCGGGTCTGTGCGTATACCAGCAGTCTTGCAGGGGCTTTATGGACTGAAGCCAACTGTTGGACGCCTACCATTTGACGAATCAAGGTAAGTTGTTTCCTTGCTTCGCTGGCCCGCTAGTCATTGGGAATATATTTAACAGAGGTGTTTCGGCAGGAAATGGGAGTTTATTGCTCCTCCAGTAGCGGGCCCCCTCGCTCGTAATCTCTCAACGATCGAGACGTTTATGGATGGCATTCTAGCTGGAGAGCCATGGAGAAGGGACCCATCTCTCTTACCGATTCCATGGCGCAAAGAGCTGTCCGGGAAGCCTGAAAAGCCGCTCAAAATTGGCTACTATATCAACGATAAAGTCATCCGTGTGCAACCACCAATTGAAAAGGCGGTACAAATTGTCATTGATAGCCTCCAAGCGGCGGGACATACTCGTAAGTGTTGCATATGGCATTGTTGATGACGCGCCTCTTTACGGTAATAATGTGCTGATATCCACCAGTAATCGAGTGGGATCCTTCCACACATGCTGAAGCCTATAAGGACTGGGTAACAGCTACGTTTGCTGATGGTGGGGAAATTTATAGGAAGCTAAGTGAAGCTACTGGGGAGCCGCTGATCGAGGGGGTCCTCATCGGGACAGACAAAGATAAACTATCTGTAGCCGAGGCTCGCAAGGTAGGTTGACTGGTTACAGGTTGCGCGAGTTCTGACTAATTAATATCTTGTAGCTGGCTGCTAAAAAACTTCTATACGAGCAAGGCTATCTGAAACGCTGGCAAGATGCCGGCATCGATGCGCTCATAACACCAGTAACACCCTGGGTTGGGATGAGGCCAAGGATGTGGGCCAAGTCTAAGCCTTATATCGGATACACGTCGCACTGGAACTGGCTGGATTACGCAGCGTTGACAATTCCCGTCATGCGAGCTGAGAATGACAGGGCCATCAGCCAGCAATGGTCAGAACATGTTCCTTGGAACGAGAGCGACCAAATAAACTTTCAACAGTGTAAGTACGTTCCCCATTTACACTTTTCAAAACTGTTGGTGGCTGAGAAACTAGATGATTTCGACCTGATACGCGGCATGCCAGTCGGTGTCCAAATCGTCGGTGGCAAGTACGGCGAGGAGAGGTGCATTGCGGTCGCGAAAGTTGTCAAGGATGCGCTACAGAGTTAGGTAGCATAGCGCCAACAATTGAGGAGTCATCAAGCATTTCACGCAAAATGGATACTTCGCTGGCCGGACTTGAGGTTTTCAAATCGATAATCATTTTGATGAACACTTGTTTGGTTATCAATATTGAAGCTGATCAAAACCTTGGGTGACAGCTTTAAGATCAAAACTTGATGCTACCCGTGAATTTTAGTAGTAGCACCATCTCAAACCCTTGAAGTCAATTTGGCGGACACCACTGTCACATGGGTAAATCTAATGCTACAGTGATTTGCGACTCGACTCAGTTTTTGACAGAAGGTCATCAGTGCTCTGTGGCGTACGTTTTCCAATGAAAATTTTGATTCCTTTATGTATAGGAGCCTTAGTTCTACATCTGCAGCTATTTGCTCAGATTGCTGCGTATGTGTCTCTTCTCTGTGAGGTCAGCCCCAAGCCAAAGCAGGTCAGGTCGACTGTAGTGTCCGCACGTATCAAGGAATATCTTTGCACCGGTAATTCGGTCCATTTCCAAGTCAGCGTACAAGATACCCTCCTCATCATGCGCAAGGTCTGTTGATAACTTGCTTCCATCTGGTCCAAATACCGCACTGTATCCACCACCTGGAGTATCATATAGCTGTCCAGAATGCGTCTCCATCTTGTCAATCGTATTCTGAGTCAAAACTCCTGTACAGTGCAGCACAAAGCAGGAACCCTCAACGGCATAGATCTGAGACATACTTTGTTGTCCTAACCACATGTCAGTTTTGTGATTTTAAAGAGACACGTAGTTATGCAAGGGTGCTCACCCTCCGTGGTTGTATTCCACGGGCTTTTCCCGTCCTTGCCCGGCATCATTGGTGGCCAAGCAGCAATGTGAATTTCCTCCCCTTGAGCATATGTGTGATACTTCAGAAGGGGCTGCGTATGTTCCCAGCAGTTAAGTCCCCCAATCTTGCCTACATCTGGGACATCCACAACGTTTAGCAGGGACGATCCGCTGCCTTCGCCAAATATCGTTCTTTCAACATGCGTTGGTTTGATCTTCCGCCGGGTCATCTTAATCAATCCATCGGAACCGATGTGTGACTGTGCGATGTACAGAGAATCATTGTCGTTTTCCGAATATCCAAGCTGGACTTCGATCTTGTTCTCCGCGGCGGCATCGCAAATTTGTTTCATCTCTGGGGAGTCATGCTTAAGAGAGTTCTTTATGTAGCGCTTAGTCATGTTTACATCTATCCCCCGGGTCCTGCGAAGCTCATTAGAAATCTCCGGTCCTGGGAATGGATTGAGAACATACCAGATCCAGAACGGATAGCCTGGGATAAATGTTTCCGGAAAACAAATTAGCTTCGCGCCCGCTTGGCCAGCGTCGGCAACAAGCTTACATGCCTTCTCGACACTAGCTTCGAGGTCAAAGTCAACCGAGGCTGCCTGAGCCAAAGCAACACGAACGGTTTCCGAAACGGGCATATTGCAAATCGGGCGCCGCAATATCCTACTAGGGAACAGGTTTGGTAGGTGGAGTCAACAGGATTTTTTTATCACGGGAATGTGAGAAATCGAGGCATTTCTAGAAGCGAAGGCTACCAAAACAGTGACTGAACGCGGCGATGTTGAGTTGAAGAGTTCTCGGGCTGGTCAAAGGGACGATGTCGCTGAAACCCGCAAACCCCACATTACGGAGAAACTACCGGTAGCGTCCCCATGCACTCGCTGCGTCTCCCGAATTTACTGTTTGGAGCGTTGATTACTTTCCGGAAACAGCAATTGATTGCTTGCCCGCTTCCTAGTGCCGAAAATCGCCCGGACTTGGCAGCGAGTTAACAATGCCGGCCCGTGCGGAACACGTTGACGTGGCTACTGTGAAGGGACAATCGGCATTTGAGTCTCTCATCAGCTCACATCCTATTTGATTACTTTCCTAATTTACCATTAGCGTCGTGAAAGTTGAAATTTGCTTTCCCGTGCCTTTCCTTGACTGACGTAATGTAGAATTAATAATGTTGGGTTGGTGCTTCGGTCTCGTAATCCTTAGTGGCCATAGGGCAGGCACCACATTTGGTGGGCACATAAAGCTTAAATATATATCCTCCTGGATTCACGGCAAGGTAAGGTACAAAACATTTCACACCAGCATCAAGTTCTCAATTTGAGAAAGAGACGCGCAGCATCATGAGCTCCGCATCGTACAAGTTTCCTCGTTTCGATGAGTTGCCACGTATTGAGGGTCAACCCCAAGGCTGTCTTTGGGGGTTCTTCGATCGAGGTGGAGAAAAAGACCAGTTAGGAAGTCAGTTGAGTTGGTTTATTGAAATATTTCGGGAGAAGCATACATGGCTAACATGAGGCGATACGCCGTGAAGCGCTGAATCTTCTGACTGCAGATGTTGTGGTCGAGGCCTCTAAGGAGATCAAAACAGGAGCTCATGTCCAACTAGACTGGTCCCTGAATGAACCTCAGTTTCCCGGATTCGGCCGCCCCGAAATGAAGCACCATGTCAAGGAAATGAGCCACAAGGGATTCATCGGGCTCGACGATGAAATTCATATCAACACACAAACAAGTTCACAGTGGGATAGCTTGAAGCATGTATGTCGATCCGGTTGATGCTAATCTTATCTCCCGAAATCGTTTTTAACCGTTGTCTGCTGATACAAGAATGGCTCAAATGACATATTCTAACTTTAAGAATAGTTCAGCATTCAAGAACATAAACTCTTTTACAATGGGATGACGTTGCAAGAGGCTCTGGACACGCCACGCAACGGCCTACATAGTAAGTAATCCCAGTATTGTACTTTTATGACCACAACCAGCTCAGGAGCCATCCCTATAGACGTATGCGCGCGAGGTGGCATTGTTGGCCGAGGGATACTAGTCGACTGGGTAGGTATACCTCCTCAAGCTTGAAACTTTCTTATTATCATTGGTGCGATCTGACAACTTTGCAGCTCAGGTGGTGGGAGCACCAAAATCCCGGGAAAGATGCACCATCAGCTACAAATGATCACATCATCACTGTTTCCGAAATTCAGAAGGTTTTGCAGTACCAAAGCACTACTTGCAGGCAAGGCGATATCCTAATCGTCCGAACCGGCTATGTTCGCTGGCACAAGTACGTCATCACAGTAGTCCTCTATACCGTGTCGTTCCGGTCATAAGATTGTACCTGCACTTCGTTGATGGAATCTTGAATAAATGGGAGTCACTAATGACCTGGTACTCTAGGGGAGCTAGTACTCAAACGAGGAGCGAGGCCTCTCAGCAGCCCAACACCGTCGGTGTCGCCAACAACATGGAGACAGTTAAGTGGCTGTATGAACAACATTTTGCTGCTGTTGCAGCAGATAATCCCGCCTTCGAGGCAACGCCAATCCCGGACAACTGTCGCTTGCATGAATGGCTGCTCTGCCAATGGGGAACACATATCGGAGAGCTGTGGGATTTAGAAAGCCTCAGCCAGACGTGTGGCGATTTGGGACGATGGAGCTTTTTCTTCACTAGTGCGCCATTAAATGTCACTGGCGGGGTTGCTTCTCCGCCGTGTGCAATCGCTACTTTCTGAGGCACGCGAAAGCCAATATTGGGCATTGGCTCATTCCGCCTGCGTTTCTAAAACATTCCTACAGCACATTATTACCGGTTGCTGGAGGGTTATGATGAGTTCGCTGCGTCACAAGCCAGGATTCTCGTCCAGATGCAAATTTGAGCATCGCCCCTGAACGGCGACTTATATAGGATGAGGGCTGCACTATCAGCGGTGTGCTCGTGAGGAATGGCAACAGGGATTGGATAACGAGACGCAAATAGATACAGCGGGTGACCGGGGCAAGGACTGACAACTTGTCATTGTACTTGGGAAGACAGTCAAACGCAGAATTAAACGGTTAGATACCAGACACGGCAGTAGTCCAGGCGATGATCGACTATGTTCTAGCTACGAGCCGGTCTCAAAGGAGGATATGAGGTTAACTGAGTGACCCACCACGAACTCACACTAGTCGTTCATCTCGTATCACATTAAAAAGGTTTGCTTTAACTGCTGAAGATGGAAAACTGGACCGCCATTGGGGGCGGTATTTTGCCAGAATACCAGGGTTAATGGTTCGGGGTTGCGTGGAAAAAACAAAGTGGTTACTCGTGAATTTGCTCGGTCTTTTTCTCCGTCAATAACCGTATGTAAGGTGGGTTAGATGAGTGATTGAAAGCAAGTGAGGTTGGGCCTACCAGCATGCGCGGTCGGAAGTTGTGCCTCGCGCACTAAACTCGGTAAAGGTTCATGCAGCTTAGCATAGAGGGTTTTTTCATTTGGGTTGGGGTTATTAACTACTTTATCCTACCGGTGGCTGTTCGTTATGTAGAGAAAAGGAGTGATTACCTTGCCCTACCCTACCCTACCTGTGGTTTAGAGAAGGAGGGCCGTAGGGAAGGTATCTAATCACTTTTCCCTCCGGCAAAATTAGCCCACAGCAATCTGCGAATGGTAATTTGCGAGAAAGAGTACGGGCTACAACCATCGCTGCTAAACCTACCGCCCCTCGTCTCCATCACCTGCACGATCGGGTTGTGCCCGTTGACGATCGCCCGTATCACCTCCGCCTGGTTGCTGCGGAACGTCGGCGTCTCGTCACTCTTAATCTACCGCAGCTGGCCGACGAGATCGCCAGCACTGCTGCGTTTATCTTGGTCACCATTCCCTTGAGGCCAGTGGAGAAAGCCGTGGCCGAGGGGCCACTTACAGTCGCCATTTGCGCGGATGTCACTCGAAGCGTGGACATTCCCTTACCCTGTCGGGCGAGTCTTGTATTACTGTCGATCCACACGTGCTCGTATCCCAGGTCTGTAGTTACTTCCATGGCATCGTTGAAACATTGGTTGAAATCCGGGTCCGAAACCGGTACCTCTTCTAGTAAGGTATCGTAGCCCGCCTGCGTCAAGGTAAGGAACAGACAGAGTTCCCAGCAATGACTCAACGTCAGGTAGCGAGAGTCGAAGAGCAAGTCCGCGGTCAGGCGGAGACTGGCTTTGGTGGCGCCGGTTGCTGTTCGACGAACCTGCAAAATCCGGGTCCAAAGATGTGAGCGATCAGGGTTATCATCTCTTTATCTTCGCCCTCTACAGTCTGTGTGCTCATCGAAACAGGTCTGGAGCCAGAGTTGGGCCAGACCGGCCACTTCTCGAAACCAGCTACTACTTTGAAGGGTGGTGATGATGCTTGGCAATTTTTCGTGGATGTTTGTCAAGTTGTTAGGTATATAATTAAGGAACTGATGATCGGTGAGATAGGTTGTTAATAAACGGAATCCACCTTCATTTGATATATTAGAACACAGGCGGGTAGCACCAAAATTCTACAGCTCGAATTGAACATGAACTCTTTTGGCAAATTGTAGATCATCCTCTTCAAAGAAGGTTTTGTCGCAGGTGATCACGACTTCTATGTAAATTGTTGCGTCGAATGAGAGCGACATAAATTGAGACAACCGTATGATCGGACAACACAGGTAATTAATAATCTTCGTTAAGTGATTGGTCGCATGCATAATTGGAGCTCTGTCTCTGCGCGTAGAAGCTCTGCGAGACATCGATATTCTCGGCATCGCTCTTCTCACTGTCGCTGTGCTTGGCCGCGTTGTACTCAGGATCGTCGCTCTGCCCAGCGTCAATCCTCTCCATCTTCCTCTGCGGTGAGCATAGAGCATCCGCACCAGTTTGACAAAGATGAAACTGTTCCAGAAAAGTTGGAGGGATACCCCGACTATTATTGAGGCTTGGGCGTGACGGATTTTGCATGCCGATTCAAGAGAAGTTCTCGCAATCAACAAAATAAGACGACATCGATGTCATGGAAGTCCAAGTACCCGTGATAAGTCGTGAACGTCGGTGTGGGCACAGGTGCCAATAGTAAAGGAATAAACAATAGTCAAACTATTAAAGTGCCGTTTTGCTCGCACCAGGTAGAAATGTACCAATGTTCCGGGCAACATTAATCAGACTGGACGCACGCATGGTAAGAAATGGGCTTGCCTGAAGGGCCAAATTTTAGAATCGACTCACTCAGTGATCATGTCGACGCAGCGTGCCGAATCCTCTTTGTTGATAATGAAATGGAACGTCGGCTAGAATATGAACCTCGTGAGCTGGGATGACCATTTCAGTCAAAAGTTTGGGCACACATTTGGCATTCCAAATTTGTCCATCTTATCTAGAAACAACTCGACATGGTTATTCTTATCAGGCTCGGTGTATCCAAACCAGCGAAGATCAACTACAAGACGCCGGTCCATTGTTTTCGGAATCAAACCATAACCCAAGGCGTCACAATGAATTTAAGTATGCCAGGGGTGCTTTTTGGTCAATGAAAAATAGCACTGCGTGCCGGAGTCATCGGAAGGAAATGGAAGGGGGTCGTTGGGATATTTCACGAGATGCTCCTCTACGAGTTTCTTCCACCCAAGCCTGTACTTGTCACTCTCCACCTCGTAGAAATGACCGTTCTTAAGAACAACTTGACAGAAGCCAACAAGTTTTTCTCTTGTATACCGGCCCTAGTTGCTCATGAGGATACGCTTATTCTGCCCAAAAGTCATCTCCATGTGTCGTATACCATCCCAGTACTCACCAATGCTGGTATGATCTCCCGAATTCCACTAGAATTCCAAAGAATGCCTGGCGTCAAAACAGCCCCAGCGCAAATAATGAACTTATTCGCTTGGATATAGTATTTCTCATCTCCAAGTAGGTACTTGACGAGAGTAAGCTCAGCTTGTCTTAGGTTGTCAACCTCAAGCTTAATGCATTGGGTGTTGGCTCGGAGTTGGAACCGGCTGTTTTGATTTCCCGGCTCGGCAAGGTCTCCGAGGATTGTGGCCTTACATGCCCATTCAACAAAATCCTTGTTTTCCGCAGTGCGCTTGCCGCAAGGAGGCATGCTTTGAACCTGGCGGCCAGAATCTTTGTAGGCGTTCGTCAGGATGGTCTTCACAACTTGCTGATGGATGGAGTCGTCGAAAAGGGTATTATCTGTCCAAAAAAGCTTCTCGGCGCGGGTGTGTAGATCATTCCACTCATCGTCTGAGAAAAGGTCTGACCTCTCCAGGTCCTTGTTCTGGCGAGGGATGTTACACGTCCAGTGAGATCACATAACAACAATCACTCGGGTGGCAACTGCAGCGGGGATGTTGTCGTAGGTTTCTTGCTTTAGATTTTGACCGTTTTGGGAAAACCTGACGTTCGCATTACTGCATTATGATCAGTGGGACAGTGCCTTATTCAGTTTCCAAGAACTTGCTTGGCACCCCAAGAAGCGGGCTCAAGGTAGGAATGAGTCACGTTAGTGGGAACCGACAGTGGATGTTGCTCTCCCTACAAGCGACCTATCAGTCAAGTTGCAGTATACTCAAGACAAAGAAAATATCTGAACAGTACTAGAAACATGTAAGCATGATTGCCTTTTGAACATCATAAAGAGGAGCATACAAGTAGGACTTGGCATGCTTACTTCGCGAATAAGTTGACGTTTTTCTGTATAGCAATACTATTCTTCTTGTGGTCGCCAATCCTCCGGCTCTCTCTGTGATGATCCTTAGCTGGTATTACACTATCAACCCTCGGCGGTAGCCTACTATTTACAGATGTCTATCATCACCACGCTTCTGCCAGCCGACACAAGAGTTTGCGCAAAGACAGCTCCGATTGGTCTCGAGCCGACGATTAGGACGTCGACTTTGTCCAGGAGCTCTTTTTGGGGAATGACTCTCATGTTGAGTGAGTGTTCTGTTCACATGAGTTTTGAAAATACTGACTTAAGTAAATGGAACGGAATTAGGATGAGAATGAAGATGTGGATTCATCTGCAGCCAAGTGAGTATAGAGGGCAGCCAGGTTTAATAGTCCATTGAAGTTCTCATTTCTGCCGTTTTCAAACTCCCCAGGTGTCCAGAAATTCTCTAATGTTCAATTTCCCTTTGAAAGCTAGACATCAAAGGAAGAGGTTCTGGTGCATGTCATAGAAGTTCTCAAGGACCTTGGAGACCAAAATATCCACGCGTACTTCTTACTGTAAGTGAATAGCGCGTCCAATAACCTCAAATTACTTTTTATTAACTACTTTTGGCTGGTCCATTTGGGGTATAAGGCCGATGAAAGCTACTTGAGTCATTAATGGCTTATACCTCCCAAGTTGCCAGGTTTTGGGCTAGTGAGCACGTAGTTACGATGGGCATAAAAAGCATACGAAGCAGACAGGACTCTCCTTAGTTTGCTTTATTATTCCAACCTAAACATCAAGGGTACATTACGAAAGCTTGACTTATGTGAGAGAGATTGATATTGCTCTAGTAGTACCCCTCGAAAGTATCCTCGTGATCTCTTGCTACACGTGAAACAGCTTCTTTGATCGTCAAACTGTCATCTTTAGGTCCCAGCACGTCAAATGCCAGCCCAACCGTCTTCTTGTTTTGAATCGCCGCGTAGACGACCCCTGCAACATCTTCTCGAGGAATCATGCCGATAGTGCCCACCTTGCCTGCGCGAATCTTTCCCGTACCCGGTCCCTCACTCAAGCCACCAGGTCTCACAATGGTGTAGTCAAGCTTGCGAACCGCGTTCCCCACCCTCAACTCCGTGTCGGCCGCTAGTTTAGCTCGCAGGATGGGACCGATAATACCCCACATGCGATCGCTGAGCTTTGCATCGGCATCGGTGTACCAGTCCGGGACGGGCATATTCTCTCGGTCGCGGATGTCCAGGGCGCTGATGACGATGTAGCGCTTGGCCGATACGTTAGCCTTCGACAGGGCATCCATGGCGCGAATAGCTCCGTCTCGGTCCACAGCTTCGGCGGATTTGGGGTCCTTGCCGCTGGCCGCCCATACGACAACGTCAGGCCGGGTGCCCTCAATGATTTTGATGAAATCCGTCTCGGAGCTGGTGGCAATGTCCTGGACAATGGGCTTCGCGCCGATGGCCTGGAGATCCGGAATCTGGTCTGGGTTGCGGATGACGCTGAAGATGGTGTGCGGGGTTTCGGCATCTCGGAGGATCTTGGTCAATTCGCGAGCGGATTTGCCGTTGCCCCCAAAGATGAGGGCAGTTGGCATATGAAGGATCGACGCATCTCCCATGTTCGTAATGACCTCGTCAAGTTTTTGTCGGTGGTTTTACATGGATCTACTATGTGAGTTGCCAAACCTCAAACCCAGGCTCTAAGAGCGTCGGATCGTTGGGTCCTTCAATTGACTTCGATGACGGCATAATCCCGGATACACGCTAACATGGAACGGAAGAATCTCGAAGCCGGAACAGCCTTTAGCGCAGCCCCATCTTCCTTCTCCCGTGAACACTCCCGTTGTGGAGTTTCGGCCATTTTGACAAGCCTATGATGAGTCTCCTCAGGCGAACTTTTTTCTTTGAGTTTTCTAGGACTTGCTGCTCATCACCCATGAATATACATTACAAACGCTGTTGAATTTCAATCTTTATCTAAACTGGCTTAACATTGTTGTGGTCGTATTATGAATTGAATTGTAAAGACGACTTCAAAGTCAATCAAACACAAGCAACTTAAAGCTTTGAAGTCTACCTCCTCGCAACAGCCAAGTTGCTCTCTGGTTGTTGCTGATTGGCCATGCAGTCAGAAGTTATTTCGGTCCTCCCCACGGAATCTGGTAAGTATGCCAGATTGGTAGCGCATCTGCCAATGCAGCATTTTCGGCCGACTGGACAACGCACACGCCGGTTCGCTGATCGCCACCAGTATCGCCCGAATATGTAGCCCGTATTCTGATGGGTAATTACAGCTGCCTTATTGGGCAGGACACTTTTCCCCCATGCTTAACAGGCTTTAAGCTAGGGAGGCCTTGTCTCGGAAATGAGCTAGCCCAGGCCTGAACTAGAAGCACATCTGGGCGCGACCCATCTCGGTAGCACTGATTGAACAGCTGTCCGTCGCTTTCGGTTACTACTGGGGACTAGAATAGAACGGCGGCCAAGCGGCATCGAAAATACGAGATGAGCACTTTTGCGCGCGCAGATGTCTCCATCCCATCGCTGCAGTGTCCAAGGGCTGCCCCGTTTAACGTTGCAGTCCCGCAGTGCAGACCATTTGGTCGAAAACCATAAAGCGGATGCTGGCCAACGCAGTATGGGATGAATGGAGTGTTCGGTCAACGCATCTGTGTCGTTCGTTCAGTCATTCGTTGATAGTCTGCGCCCCTCATGAAGCAGAGCATGCTCGCCACGCTTGCTCTGGCATCACTTGCCGCGGCGGAGTACGTCTGGCCATCGCCTTACGATGAGATCGAGGATCATCTCTCTTTGCAGAGTGGCTACCTGCGCAGGGGCTTCATCGATGGTTCGTCGCCCTAGTTCCTTGACGCATTCAGTGCATGCATGCTGACATGAAGCAGGTGTGATCAACTGTGGTTTCGGCACCAACACCCCGGGTCGCCAAAACTCGGCTGAATGGATTCGTGCTGCCTTTCATGATATGGTGGGTTATTTATGGCATATTTGATCATGATTTTCACAAGCTCACACACTCTTTAGGCCACTCATGATGCTGCTACCGGCACTGGCGGTCTTGATGCCTCTATCTTCTTCGAATTGGATCGTCCGGAGAATATTGGGAGCGCATTCAACAACACCTTCGGCTTCTTCAGCAGCTTCCACTCTATTCGCGCCTCTGCCTCGGATCTGTTGGCAATGAGCGTCCTTGTAGCCAGCTTCAGTTGTGGTGGATCCAAGATGCCCTTCCGAGCTGGTCGCATTGACGCCCAGGAAGCCGGTCCTGCAGGTGTGCCGGAGCCTCAGACCGATCTGAAGACCACCCAGGATGTCTTTACCAAGGCGGGATTTAATACGAGCGACATGATTGCCATGGTCGCTTGCGGCCACACTCTGGGTGGCGTGCACAGTGTCGATTTTCCAGAAATCGTCGGCGTCGAGGCAGATCCGAACAACGACACAGTCGCGCACTTCGATGCCGAGTTTGCCAAATTCGACCATGGTGTTGTGACCGAATATCTGGACGGCACGACCAAGAACCCCTTGGTGGCCGGTACCAACGACACGCTCAACTCGGATAAGCGGATTTTCTCTGCAGACGGAAACAAGACGATGCAGGCAATGGCCGACCCGGCTACCTTCCAAGCTACCTGCGCCGATATTTTCACTCGCATGATTGATACTGTGCCCACCAGTGTCAAACTGAGCGAACCCATCGTGGGCACGGACATCAAGCCATACATCCAGGGACTGTTTCTTAAGGATGACGGTAACATTTCGTTTACCGGACAGATCCGCATTCGTACATCTGCTGACACTGGCCGGGACCCTAACGACCTGTCCGTACTGTTGACCTATGCTGACCGTAACGGCAACGGCTCGAATGTCATCACTACTCGGAAAGCGACTTTCCAAGGTGGCTCTGCGTCCGGCCTCTGGGGAGAGTCGTTCCATTTCTGGGAGTTCGACAGCACCATCGGCCCCGAGAGTGGCATCAGTAAATTCTACATCCACGTCACGAAGACATCTACCAACGAGACTATTACCTACGATAACGCCGGCAACGGGTACCCGATGAGTGATGTGCTCCTGTACCAAAGTTCGCAATCCTGCCTGCGGGATCCAGTTGACGGGAAGATGCTGCTCACCATCAAGACTCTTGTTCGTAAGGACCGCGCGCCTACTGCAGCTGACGACTTGACGCTTGATCTCGTCCGTGAGATCCGCAGGCAGGGGGTGATTGTACCGAAGTTGGAGGTTGAGAGTATCAACTTCAAGTCTTCTGGAGAGGACAGAGGTCAATGGTCTGTCTACACGGCCAACGTTGACCTTGACACAACAGGTTGGAGCACGACCTTTGACATCAAGTTAGGCGGAAGCAGCCCTGCCGAGGTTGCGTTCCAGAGGACAAGCTCTTTGGGGTCAAATGTTTGCAGCTGAACATGTTGTTCCTGACGTAAATCATTAGTGTTCACATTATAGTTCCAGGACTATCAACCATACACACTATAAACTACATACCTTTAACTTGCCTACCGTCCCTTGAGGACGAGCATGCAAGCCAACTACGATTACATGGCATCGATTTTCGTCCGAGAAGTGAGATAACATTCAATATTGGTTGTAAAATGGAGTTGGTGGTCTATTCAACGGCGCATATCTCCTGGCGTTATATTAACTTATTATGAAGTTTTCTCTCCTATAGTTCAAGCACCTAAAGTATCCACTGTCCATATAGATCGAAGCACAATAGCGTAACGCCGTCTTCCAGGAGTTGAATTGCACAAAGTGCAGAAGGAGAAGCGTCTCATGTCTCTAGACACCTGACTCTCGCGACTAATTCCTCAATACTTGTAATGAGACAATCTATGGCTATTAGTTTCAGTGTTGATATCCAGCTTGCTGAGAACAGCTTCACTGGATGTACAAGGAGACTCACTCAATCAAATTTCCATCAGGGTCTCTGACATAAACACTCTGGATAGGACCCTGAGCGCCCGTTCGAGCAACCACCTTCTCGCCCTCGAGGACCTGGACACCGTCTCCCTGGAATCCCTTGATGAGCTCTTCAAGGTTCGTCCCGTCCTCCACCAAGAAGCAGAGATCAGCTGTACCCGGGAGTGCGGTCTTGGCTTTGGGCTCAAATTCCTTGCCCTGTTGATGCAGATTGATCTTGTGCGGACCGAACTTCAGAGCATGTCTCTGTACCGACGGGTCCAAGGGTGACGTGAAAGTTTCCGCTTTCATGCCGAGGTACTTGGTGTACCACTGAACAGTCTTTGGAACGCTTGCGCAGGTGAGCACGAGGTGGTCCAACGTCTTCACGACGGCTCTGGCTCCGGCCATCGTTTCGAACTTCAAATGCAAAAAAGATCGGAGCTGGAATGAAGCTGAAGATAGCTCAAGGCCTCAAGGACTAAAGCGCCAGGTGAAAGGTTTGCTTTGCTAACCTTCTCGGGAATGCGTTTGGTGGGGGAAAGTTGGTTGGTTTTTGAGGAGTTACGCAAACGTCATTGACGCCCGTCCGGGGCAGACCGTGCCGAACTCCCGAAACATTCGGCTTTCACACTCGGTGCCGAATTCAACTCGCCGGACTTCCGTATTCGAGGCCAGCCGCAATTGTTAGTACCGGCCGTTCTCCATACAGAAAATTTTGAATTAATGGAAGCTTAATGCCTACAACAGTGGTTTGTGGCGGCCAACTGCTAAACATATAACTAAAGATAACTTCCTCTTACAGTTATTTTGAGTGCAGTTGCGAGGACACTGTCACCGTTAGCCATTATTGACCCCGAACTGAAAATTTGGTAGTGATCGATCATCGCAATAAATAATATGCACCATTGCACAGATTGACTAGCAGCCCGTTTGGATTACCAAATTTCACCCTGCCAATTGACAAACCGTTTTCACCTATGAACGACACATGTGCGACCTTCTAGGGTCAAAGACTAGCATTTTCAATGGATGATAGAACAACTTTTCTGAAGCCGACTCCTCGGGCCCCACGCCGTTTGGATCGCCTTCTTGAAGTAGAATCTTTCAAAATTTCCAACTAGCTCTGCTAAAAGTCGTAGGCATTGTGAACCAGACTCGAAGTGCACTGTGTCCTCCGATACTGCAACTATCATGAGAAGTTGGGGTTAGCGACATGAAATCCTTCCTGCTTGCAAACGTTTAATTGGAACCTCGAATAGCTTAGCCAAATAACATTCATTCTATACTCAAAGAAACGGCAGTTGCTATTTCGTTTAAAACAAAACACACGGCAATCCTCACAGCATCATGAGAAGAAAATTAACTTCAGGTTGTCCGACCAAAAAAGTCACTCAAACCAAGTCCCGTTTGACTTACCAGCCACGATGGAGCTTGCCAGACTCCAGCATCTGCCCATACTAGGCTTGAATATCTGTACTAGAGGGTCGCGGATAAAGACTCTGTGGCCGCTGGAAAATGCCTAAGACCTTTTGGAAGACCCAGTCAACTTCGTCAAGGGTTTGAAGGTCCCATTGGCCGCTCAGTGATGGCACTGTACATGGAAGAGTGGGAACGGATGTTTCTGCACGGAGATTTATGCCACAACGCACGCATCATGGAAGGACTTGTGATATAATATCGTGGTACAATGAAAATGAGCGTTCGTATGCATACCGACGGGAGGGGCCTTAGTCACCTCGCTTTGACCAAGCTATCAGTTGAAGTCTAAATCTTCTAATACTCGCAACAAAGTGGAACGATTGCAATCTTCAAAGCAAGATGTCCTTCGGTCAGAGATTGACCCGCTAGAGCTGAAAAAAATGCTCGGTTGTTCCCTCGAGTGCGTCAAGTGGTTATGGAGAAAATTCCCAGTGTCGTCGATCAGGCGGTGATCGCAATTACTGCTCTCATCAGACGCTGTCAGTCCAAGTCTCGTTGCCCAATGAAGATGGAAACAAAGTGGTTAAGCGAGAGCTGAATAGAAAGCTCGGTGTTGACAAGATAATTGTCACAACACCCTGTTCATAGCCTGCTGCTAATTTTCATGATCAACGCCAACCAAGTCCAGCTTCAGTTGCGATGTAACGCAACTTGCTGTAAGACGGGCAGACACTTTGATTAAACCAGAAGAAAGCCCGTCGCCTATTTCGTCCCGTCCCTCGAATCAGCCCTGCGGCTCCTAGGGATCGGTGTGTAGTAACGCGGGGTAACTCGACTCCGTGATTACCTGCAGCCGAGGAGCTGAACCCCAGAATAAGCAATCGTTCGACCCTAGATCCCGGTTGACGACGCCACCGTCCCTTCAACGGTATTCAGTAACCACTGAGGCAGAGCGGGTGGCATCGTGGGCAGGTTTTTGCTGCAGGAACAGAAAGCACTGTCGATGTGTGGCACACTTGTGACACCGTCGATTGGACGCCACGTTGAGCTTTGCTGGCATGTTCATCTCCGCCCAACATGCGAGCTGAGGTTGCTTCATTATCATAGAGCAGGAGCAGAAAGCCCAAACGCGCAGCCTTGTGCTGTGCGCCGTGTACTTAAGGGCGGTGTTTCCATAGTTGAGACGACAGAGATCGCTGGGTCAACGCATCAGCCGAGCAGTATCCAACAAGCCTTCGCTCTCGTTTCGGCACATTGGCTTGCTTCTTTCGCCATCATGCTCAAGACACTTCTCGTTCTGGCTCTTTCGGCCTCGACTCTCGCCGCCGACGCCTTCCCCGTCTTCAACAAGCGTCAGACGGTTCCGATCCCGTGCAGCGAGTCCGGCCGCAAGGCATGCGGCGACGGTTGTATTCCCCTGACCTACACATGCTGTCCGGACCAGCAGGGCGGATGCCCTTTGAGCTCGACGTGCTGGCTCGGCACCAACGGTGCGTACGGGTGCTGCCCGATCGGTCGGCGCTGCACCGGCCCGGGTGGAGTAGACACTCAGCCCGGCAGCACGGTAACCTCTACCATCTTCTCCACCGAGTCGGTGCCGGATGAGGAGACTTCCACATCCTTCTTTGTCTCGACGTCCACGTCGGTGATCACTTTCACCTCCGAGGAAGAGAGCACCTTAACAGAGACTCGTTTCGTGCCGGAGCCGACCACTTCCACGTCCTTTCCTTCGGCCAGCAACACCCGAACGACAACATTTGTAGCGCCTACGGCTACGCCGAATAGCGCCTCTACTAGAGCGCCTCCGGTGACGGTCAACGGCGCAAACAGCCGCAGCGGATCACTCTTCCAGGCCGTAGCAGCCGGTGCCGTGGCTTTGCTCGCGGTTTGAGATAGGTCGTGGAACAACATAAGGATCGGGGTTGTTTTGACGGGTCACTGGAAGCTTCTGCCGGAGCGTTACAGCTGGGAAAGGAAGATGGAAGATGGGAGAAGGGTGGGAGGTAGTACATGTACAGAGCTGTGCGAGTTGGAGGGGTAGCTTGCGTTCTACACCACAGTCGAAACGTAATGGAAATGAAGTCTGTGGGCTTGGTCCCTACCTACCCCATTGTTGGCAGCCCCGAAAGATCCGCAGATGAGGTGACTTGGCCCGAATGCGTCTCGTGCTTGCTATCAGAATCTGGGGTTCCTGACCCGTCTCCAACTGGCATGCTTCATCGTGGGGAAGGCGTAGCAAACAAGCATATTGATATGCAAGTCGCGGGCGACATGTGGAAAGTTTGGCCGAGTTTCGTCCCGCCGTTATCTTGTGCGTGACGCAATACTGACACCAAGACTAAGACGTCTGAGTCAAGTCTGGTCTTGGAGATAGCCATGTCGTACAAGATGATGGGGGGTTAAACAGCCACACAGCTAAGAAGGGTTTGTATTCGGGATCGGGATCGGGAAGGGCCACCGACAGTGCGCTAGTGTGGAGGAGTCGGCGTCGGAGGAGGATTCCGCCTCCCTGACCGGCGTGCCTCGATGCGGGGGAACGGCAAGTTTGACCTTCTACCGGTCCGCCGTGCGTAAGGTTACCAAACAACGGGGTAAGGTGCATATGAAGATGTGCCGTATCAGCACCCCTTCCAGGCCCCCCAGTCACATCTGATAAGCTTCGCAGTCCCCTTGTCTTGGGGGGATGAATTACTGACTTAGTTACGCGACAACAGGTTTCTAGCCATGGCACTCCATCTAGTATCCAACCGCCGCGACGGGGCAGTTAGAGGTCGGCCTCTACCACCAAACTCCGTCCATGGAAAGTGGACGCCTGACATTACGTGCTCATCGGACGATTCTTATCGAGGGCGCGGCTCAGCACGGAGCACTCATCGCTGACACGCGACGTACACACGATGCGGCCGCCGCGGCGAGTCAAGCCGTGTTCAGACATGGACATCGGCGTTTGGAGACGTTGTTCGGGGTAAGTTCCCTACGGCCAATCAGAGAACGGACAGGCTTCCCCAGGACCGACAGCCCAGGCCAAGGCCAGCGAGTCGAGAATTGCGCGATTTGATGTGTGCTCGTGCCGCCAAAAACTAAGGGACTCTGGAGAAGACGATGAAAAATTTACGTGATAGTTCGGCCCTGGAGCGGGTACCATCGGTGTATTTCCCCCGTCGATGGGTGCATCTCAGAAATGGGCCCCGCATTTTGGCAGCTGATAAAGCCACGTGATATGGGGTTCGGCACTGCCTCAACCTGAGGGGATGGAAACGGAAAGTACTTTTGGTACGTGGAGGCTTACTATGTACGTGCCATCTGCCGTCCAAGTGTGCATCGGGACGGCAAAGGTACGTATCCATGTTTCTATCCCCCTGCCTCAACCCAACTATTCTCCATCCAGAATCTTATCTCATCAGAGCCGCAGATTTTCTCGGCCAGACATGCACACATGCAAGCACTCTGAAGCCGCCTGTCAGCCGCGAAAAGCCCGCCCGTTCCTGCGCTTCTTTGCGGCCCATGCCACACATCAATCTATGGGCTTTCAACCTCTTATCAAGACGGATTGCCCGAATGTGTGGCCGAGTGTGGATGCCGTGGAGCTTGGCGCCCACTCAGGCTGGACCGCCAAGTAGATAAGCCTTCCGTCCGAGTCTCTACCCCATGGGTTCGGTGGCTCGCCATGAAAACGTTACGATACAGAAACACTGATGGACTGCCCAATTTCCGCAACAGGCTTAGCCCCTTCCCCATGACGAGGAGAGCTTTGCCCGCCCTTCTGCACCAGTCAGTGCCGAGCCTGTCGCCTCCAAGTCTCCAACAAGGGTTCAGTCGCAGTCGCAGAGTGACAGAGTGCCATCAATACGTCACGTCGGGCGCGCCCCAAGCAACGCGCTCCTGTCTCGCAGGTCCTGCAGGGCGTCTCTGTTCGCTGGGAGGAGGTTGAAGCAAAGCGAGACGAGGTACGGATGCGCGTTCCGTTGCTTTGGAGGCCTTGAGCCTGGAGCCAAGGTACTATGTACAAACTGCAGCCTACCGTCTTTGCGAAAAGATGGAAAGCTTTCGCCAATGCTTTGTCGCCCAGACTCCATATTACTACAGCCATCCCCCCTCCCGGCCTGAGCTTGGCCCTTTGTTCGCGTTGATTCTCTCCGCGTTCTAGAATCATATCCGTGGTTGCGCCGGGGACGCCCACCGACACGCCTATTTTTTTTCTTGCGCCGCGACGACAGAAAAAAAAAATTAATAAAGGTGCCCGCCCGTACTAATACACAGTCGAGCCCGCCCGCCCACAATCCGGTTTCTCTCTGCCTTTTCTTCGTCCGTTCCTCAAGTCAAGTTGAGGAGTAGATCATACCTACACCGCGAACATGGACAAAGACTACAGAGGCGGCGGTCCTTTGACCGACGTCGAATCGAAGCACGCCGGCGAGACCTACCCCCGCGATGTCAACTTCGCGGCCCTCAGCGGCGACCCGAACGACCTGGTCAACCAGCACGACCAGCTACAGCGAGGGCTCAAGAGTCGACACATTCAATTCCTGGCCCTGGGCGGCGCGTGAGTGTCTTGCGGTTGTTCTCAATTGGTTCAGTTTGAACACCCGACTAACACCCCATTGCAGCATCGGAACCGGTCTCTTTGTCGGCTCGGGCAGCATCCTCTCAACCGTCGGCCCTGCGCCGCTCTTCATGGGCTACCTGTCCATGATGTTGGTCGTATGGAACATCATGAACAACCTCGGCGAGATGGCCACCTACCTCCCGCTCAAGGGCATCTCGATCCCCTACTTTGTCGAACGCTTCGTGGAGCCCAGTCTGGCCTTCGCCGCCGGCTGGAACTACTGGTACGCCTACGCCATGCTCGTCGGCGCCGAGGCCTCGGCCGGCGCAATCCTCCTCGACTACTGGCAGACGCCCGTGCACCCGGCCGTCTGGATCACCATCATCCTGCTCGTCACCCTCGCCCTCAACATCTTCGCTGTCGAGATCTTTGGTGAGGCCGAGTTCTGGTTCGCGAGTATCAAGCTCATCACCATTCTGGGTCTTATCCTGGTGAGCTTGGTCATTATCCTTGGCGGCGCGCCCGACGAGGGCCGCATCGGATTCCTCTACTGGTACGACCCCGGCGCAATCAAACCATACCTGGTGGATGGAAATACTGGTAGATTCCTGGCCTACTGGACTGGTTTCGTCCGCGCTGGTTTCGCCTTCATCACCTCCCCCGAGCTCATCGCCCTCGCCGCCGGTGAGACCGTTGCTCCCCGCCGCAACATTCCCAAGGCCGCTCGCCGCTTCGTCTGGCGCCTGGCCATCTTTTACGGTCTCGGCTCCCTCATGATCGGCGCCATCACCCCCTCCGACGACCCGAGACTTCTTAACCCCAACTCCAACGCCGCTTCCTCGCCCTGGGTTATCGGCATCCAGCGCGCCGGAATTGGCGGCCTGAACCATGTCATCAATGCCGCGATCCTGACCAGCGCTTGGTCGGCCGGCAACGCCTTCCTTTATTCAGGCAGCCGTATTCTGTACAGTCTGGCGCTCAACAAGCAGGCTCCTCACTTTTTCACCAGGACGACCAAGCGTGGTGTACCCTACACGGCGGTCCTCGGCACCTGGTCTATTGCCCTGCTCTCCTACCTCACCATCAGCAGCGGCACCTCGACCGTCTTCACGTGGTTCATGAACATTAGCACCATTTCCGGCTTCATCGCCTGGATCGTCGTCATGATCACCTACCTCCGCTTCCGCAAGGCCATGATCTACCACAACATGATGCACCGCCTGCCTTTCCGCACGCCCCTGCAGCCCTACTTCACCTGGTTCATCCTCGGACTCCTCGTCATCCTGACCCTCACCAACGGCTTCCAGGTCTTCTTCCCCGGCGAGTGGAGCGTCTCGGACTTCTTGGCCGCCTACATCACGCTGCCCATCTTCTTCGTGCTGTACGTCGGACACAAGATCTGGTTCCGCACGCCGTTCGCGCGCAGGGTTGCGGATGTGGACGTCACGACTGGCGTCGCCGAGATGGAGGCCATGGCGGAGCTCGACGAGGAGCCCATCCCGAAGAACATGCTGCAGAAGGTGTGGTTCTGGATTGCTTAGGCTTGCTGAAAAAGGGATATGGGAAGGAAAGTGTGGTTGGATAAATGATTCAAAGATCTGCATATTGGAACAATTATTTCGCGTACAGTCATTACCATGCTCTCATTCGAGTGAACCCCAGAGTGACCGTCTCTCCCTCGTTAAGCTTATGTGCCGCCGCTGCCGGCTGCCCAGCGGTTGTTCATCGTACCTGCAGGGGTCATTCTGTCAGCGGTGCGCCCACGCAAGTTAGACCTTGCGATACTCGCCTGCCCTCCTGGTCGTGGTCTCGATGATCTGCCCCTGCTCGTTGACGTGATACGTCTTGCCCTCATGGTTAGGCAGCGCCTCAACGGCCTTGACGACCGGGGGTTTGAGCAGGTTCTTGAGCTTGCCCAAGCGGGACTTTGGGTCCGTCGGCGTTTTGGCTCGGGGCATCTCCTTGACAACCCGCGTGGAGACGTAGTGGAAGTCGTCTGACGGGGTTGGTTGAGGGTCGGTGCCGCGGAGGGGCCGGGAGGAGCTACCGTCGGCGTTGCGGATGAGCGGGTTGAGTGAGTTGGTGTCGGAGCCGACAAGAGTGTCTTGGCTGAAGACGGAGGGGTCGTAGTCCTTGTTGACCCCTTGGGGCCCTTGGTGGGTGCTCATGATTTCTTGTCGGGGCGGGGGGTTTTGTCTTGCTAGCGAGGTGCCTTCAGGCAGTTCGGAATTCTGGGTTTTGCCAAGAGACAGCGACTCGGATCAGAAAAGTTTCTCGAGAAAGAGGGTAATACTCGTTTGATATACTTAAGATAACAAGGCGCAGCTGCCTAAGCATTTGTTTTGCATGGCGTTCTTCGGCAACTTGTGATTGACAACCAGGAGCTCATGTGACGCCAACAGCTAATAGGAATGCTCAATGAAGCTCGCTTGCGCGAGAGCAGTGTAAATCTCCGTCGCCCATGGGCCATGTTCAGTGGTTGGCGCGCCCACAGAAGCAAGCCATCGGGCCAAGCATGTCAGCGGCTGCACTCTTCATTCGTGCCGCCAGTCGAGGATGCGACATCCCTTGGTAGCCGGGCGACTCGGCGTTTGAAGCTTTATAAGGGCTGGTGCGGCACAGCAACCATAGAGGGTGTCAGGTGGCATTCAACCGCGTGATCTTTGCTGCGAGACTTGAAAAAGTCTGTGGCTGTTGACGATGCGTCGTGTGGTCTGATTGATTCTGTCTTCAGTTGCGAAGGCTATTGACCGCAGCTCAGCTCCAAAAGACAACGATCTAATGCTTCCTTTACTAGTGCAGCGCACTACCTCTGCCAGACGAGCTCATTTTTCATACTTTTATGCCGAAGTTGGACTTCTGGTTACAGTGGCTACTTTATCTTTCTTCCAACAGCCAATAGGATGTGTCGTCTGACGACTAAGGGAGGTCGATCATTGTCAAGTGAGAATGGCCTCGTGTATCAAAAATGGGAGCCATGCCTGGCTGCGCCCAAGAACCATAATAACCGCTCTTCAGTAGAAGATTTTCTACCAGTTCCTGAGAGACACTCCATCTTCAGTGAAACGGTGTTCAGCTATCATTCGCTGTCGTTCGATAGATAGATGGGTGACGGGTCCAGTAAGGTAGATGCGGATATGATCATTAATTGAACACAGACTCATACCAAAAACTGGTAGGAACTTGAACTAGCGATTATTCGTAAGCTTGCTACAAATCAGTAGTCCGATTGCATCTCAAATTTGCAGCAGTATTTACCGAGAGAAGCTAACTATATGTAATTTTAGTGTTAATAAATGCCCCAATTGTGGGAAAGCAAACTTGGCGTGAGGCATTAATGCTCATGCTACTGTTAGTTTGATCGCAGCCCCGTCGTCAAATTTCGTTGTCCTCTGAGGAAAGCTGCCTAACACTTACAACCTTAGTCTAAGCAAAGTGGCCATCGCTCATGGTTGCGAGTCTAAGTCTTTAGGCCGGCAACCCGGATCACGAACGGTTCCTTTAGGATGAACCAGGTTAAAGTTGTGCCAGATGTTGGGTTCCAAGGAGACATACCATGGCCTGGAATACCCTCCGTGTTTTATTCGAAGCATCATACGTTTTGGGGTTTATTTCGTTTTCTATTTCAAAAAAAATTTTAATTTTTTTTTGGAAGTGTTCTTCTCGCGTTTCCAATGTTGTAAAGGTAGTATCACCAACTCCTGCGTGCAATGGTGTCAGGGATCGAGGAAACCGAGAGGGGCACCGTACGCCTGTCGGAAGTGGAACATCATAGTCTGTCCTAAGGGTAGCCTTCGTTGACTCCGATACTCTGTACCAACCCAGCCTCTAACAAGGGGCTCCTAATCATTATTCGTCCCGACCTCCCATGACCAGCTGAGCCACCAGCACATGAAGACTCGCTCCAAACCAAGGAACACGCAGAACCTGGTACATTGTCATCCACAGTTGACAACAATATGCTGCAATGGGCAAGCATGTTGATGTTAACCTATCATTTGACAATGAACGCGTGAATGTCATCCTGCTCAGGAAGGCACAGGCTAATCCGAATCCTTAAAACCTCGACATAAATGCCCGATGAAGAGCAATCACTGTCTTTTGGCGGTCAAGATAGAAAGCTTCACTGCGTGCGTACTTGCATACACAGAAGAGCGTGACACCACCGCATCGCTTGTCTTTCACGGAGACAAGACGACAAAACGCGGCAAGTCGAAATAAAAACAAATAAACATATTGGGTGTATCGAGAAATTCCATGGTTCTCCGCGAAACACAACCGGAGCATTGAGTTCAGGTTTGCGGTCGAGGGTAGGTATGTAGCCCAACAATTATCGCACATTCGACTTGGAGTTATCTCATGCTGGTTCTTGGGGTTTTCCTGGCCGACATCGAAGCTGTGCACGTAAACCAGCTGTCTGCAAGCCAGGCAGCTGTGAACGGTCTGAGTTTTTCCGAGTCATAAGTGGTAAGTACGACCCAACCGCTCCTGCCTCGACCTGGGTTGTTTTGGTTCGAAACTCCCGGGGGCCATCGGCCCTGTCGGCCCCACACCACGGCCCGAGTCCGAGAATTCACAACCACCAGTCTCCGGCTCCGCTTTATCACCAGGCCGAACAGCCTGGAGGTTACCCATTGGGTCTCATCACGACTAAGCCGGGCGCTTCGCGGCCTGGCTTCTTTCTTCCCTTGGCCCACCTACTTAATTTCTTCTTCCTCTTTTTCTTTCCCTTTTTTTCTCTCCTTTCAAAGCCTTTTACCAAGTCACCCAAGGGTGTTTTTCTTCTTCTTTTTTTTCCCTTTTACACCATCATCCTAACTCTCCCAACTCACAAGACATTTCACACTTCTGTTCATCACTGTAAGTTCTCTTAGCACTTGCGTATTCATTGTTGACGCTGACGACGACGACGACGCAGAAGATCAGAAACAACCATGGCCTCCCAGAACAATAGAGGCGGCGGCGGCGGCGGCAGCATCAGTGGTGGTGGTGGTGGAGATGGAGGAGGAGCAGGAAGCGATACTGTTGTCGCGTCTGGCGTGGGCAATGCCCCTCGTCTGCCCTGGGGCCGGTCTCCCACAGATTACTTCAATCTCGTGAGGACCAAGGTGCTCATGCCCCTGGGCCGGTTCTCTGCGGCCTCCGTCGCCGAAAATGACCCTCGTGTCGTCGAGAAGATTCAGGAGTTGTGGATATTCCTGAAGTACGTCAAGAACTGCCAGACTGCTTATCCGACTGCTGTCCCCCGCGAATTGTTCGATGCCAAATACCCTCTCAAGATGTGCTTGGCCATGATCTTCACCCCGAATTCATCCTCCAAGAAGCAGTACCTCCAAGAGAAAATCAAAACTCGCGCCAAGACGCTTCACGAGTGGGCTAATATGGTCGAGGACTCTGCGCGCGTCGCTGCTCGGCAGGCGGCATTGGCTGAGGCTCAGGCGAAGGCTACACAGCCCACCACCAGCGACTCGAACGGTGTGACCATCCCTCCACCCCGCAACCATCCCGTTTGGGGACGCAACGGAATTATGCATGGTCTCGCTGTTCGACCCGGTGATCGATACACCACGGCTCTCAACCCCATCTACTCGAACGAAAAGCGTCCTGCTAATGTCCGTGGCCACAACGGCCTTCAGGTCGGCGACTGGTTCCCCTCGCAGCTTTCTGCACTCTTTCACGGAGCTCACGGTCATTCAAACGCCGGTATCTACTACCACGGCGAGGACGGTGCTTTCTCTGTGATTGTCGCTGGTGCATACCAGGGCCTCGACATCGACTCCGGCGATTTTATCCTCTACTCCGGCTCCAACGCCCATGCGAGCGATGACATGGAGAACATTCTTCCCAGCACTGATGCTACTAAAGCGTTGGCCATCAACTGGGTCACCGGCGAGCCCGTCCGTGTTCTCCGAAAGGCGCACAAGGACTCCAACTGGGCTCCTTCTCACGGCTATCGATACGATGGCCTCTACGAGGTCACCTCGAAGGAGTTCGCGCACAACGACAAGAACGGCATGTTTGAGCATTTTCGTCTTGAGCGCGTTTTTGGACAGACTCCGCTTGATGACTTGAAGAACATCCCCAGCGCGCAGCAAGTCCGCGACCTCCGCAAGTCCAAAGACCGCTACTAAAGCCGAAGCCGAACGACCACGCACGCGCGTTCTCAGCGAGGGACGCCCAACATCATCTGAGACGGATCAAGTTGGTTTCTGGAATGAAAAGAGGATTCGAGAATTTTGAGTGTGTGTGTGTGTGTGTGAGAGAGAGAGAGAGAGAGAGAGAGAGAGAGAGAGAGAGAGAGAAGGGGGCGGGGGCGGGAA
>LFIW01002320.1:0-20400 GCA_001625285.1 Colletotrichum incanum
GAAAAGAAAAGTAAAATAAGTTATTATAGTTAGGTTATATAAATAAAAAGATAGTACTAATATTAGTAGTTATTATTAATAAAAGAGTTAAAAAGTTAGTTAGTAAGAAGAAAAATATAATTATATAGGCTTAGTTAAGTAATCGGCTAGCTAAAGCCCTTTTTTATTTAATTCTTAGATTTAATTTACTATAAATACCCTTACTAGTAAATAAAAAGAAGTAAGGTAAGTAATTTACTTTTTCTATTTACTCTTATAGTAATAATATAACGATTACTAACCTACCTTTTTATTTCTTCTTTAATTTCCCTTCTTTTTAACCTTTTTCTATATAACGGACCTATAAACCTTATAGGAAACATAAAGTTACTAATTAAAAGTAACTATTATTAGTAACTATAGTAAAAGATACTAATAACCTACGCCCTTAAGAAGTTATTAGGCTAGTAATACCTTAGGCTATAGCTAGTATACCGCTACTTAGTATTCTAAAGGGGAACTAGCCGGCGTATTACGCTTTCTTAGACTGCGATTTATAGGTTTAATTTCTATATAGTTTAGGCTGTAATAACAGTAGTAAAGCACGACTAAGAAGAGTTAGTAAACCGCCGTAAGGCACTAACAGAGAGGTACTAGGTAAGTAATAAGGTCTAGTTATTACTAGCGAATATAATAACACTAAGACCCTTATAGAAACTTAACTAGTTATACTATAAATATATAGTTACTAAAGTTATCTTATTAAATACCGTAAAACTAAATATACCTAGGGGGGTCTATAAAGTCTTTAACGTAGACCTGCTCTAGAGAGCACTAGGTAACCCCCTCCTAGGCTAATAAGTAAACGACTTCTACCTACTACTAGTTTTATACGTAGATAGTAAGCCTAAATAAGAAATAGAAAAGGTCCTAGCTACTAGGTTAAAAGGTAGAAGGCGGTTAAAGGTTAAGTAAGCGTTAGTTAAATAGGTAGGGTATAAAGAGCTAACTTAGAAACCCTTAGACTAAATATAGGATACAGTAGCTATAAAAGAATACTAAAGGACTACTAGAGGGGTTACTAAAGCCTAAACAGAGGGGTATTATTACAGGCTTTATTACTAGAGAAGGGTATAAGCAGAGCCTACGCTAGGAATAACTATAAGCTAAGCCGCTACCTACCTAGTAGGCTACTAGTTAACACCTAGAGTATAGCAGTATAGCTATACAGATAGAACTTCCCTCCTTAGTATAAATATATTTAATTAAGGCACCCTTATTATTAACTAATAACGGCTTAGCCCCTTATAAGTAATTAGTTATATACTTAGTAGGTATAAGTAGCTTATATAGCTTTATAATAAAAGAATAATCTAAGAGTTACTTATAGTAAAGTAAATTATAAAGTTAATTGCTAAAGAGCTATAGAAGGTTTCTATTTAGTTAGAATAAATGTCCTTATATCCTATTATTACTATGTTAGGACCGATCTCCTAAAGTCGGTCCTTAATAAGGACCGATCCTTAGCCTGTTAGTCCTAGATTATAGACCGCTTATTTGTCGTTAGTCCTTTTTATCTTTATGTGACCTTTCCTAGTTCTTCTCTTCTAAGAGAGGGATTAACGTGTTTCTATACTATCCCGTATACAACCTTGTCTTATAACCGCTAGGCGCCCGTAGGGCGACCCTGGTTATATTATGCTTATTAGGTCGTAACACTAAGTAAAAATAAATAGACTATAAATAAAATTAGCCTAAATTAGCTTAAGTATTTTAATTAATATATAAAGTCTTATATAAAGGCTAGTTATTACCTTTTAATCCTTAATAGCTATAATAGCTATAAATCTACTATATTTAACGACTACTATAAAGAACAGAACATTATTACTTTATATATACCTCCTTATTTATTACATAAGCTTTAGCCTCTTAATGTTAGCTGTTTTAGTCCGCTAAAGGCTACGTACGGTAAAAAAATTAAGAAAATAATATAGATATAAATTACGTATATTATAAAGAACGACTTCTTTCCTACCTTTAAAGCAGATTTTTTACCTTAATAGGCAAAAGTAATGTACAAGCTAGTTTTAGACAGGCTGGCCTTATACCTTTTAACCCTAAAGTTATTATTTCTCGCCTAGATTTTAAGCTAAAGACGCTTACACTATCTAACTTACGACTAAGCAGCCAGGGTTTATAGGACCTAAAGACACTAACTATAGCACTTAATGCCGTATAAAGCTCTGCTTTGTTAAGAAAAGGGATTACTAGGTATTAAGGTAGCTTACTAATACTATTACTAAGGTTAGTTAATATATAAGCTAAGGGTATTAGCTATTTATTATATAAGTTAGCTCTTTCTAAAGCTAAGAACCGTAGGTATCGTACGGTAATAGAGGTACTAAGTAAGCGCTAGAGGGCTAAAAAAAACTAACTACGTCTTAGAGGGTCACTTAATACAGCTAAAGCTAAGGCACTACGGGTAGAGAAGGGGACTATTAATGCTAAAGGAGAGAATAACCCTTAGAAGGGTGGTCGTACGGAGGGGGGTGAATTACGCGGGCGGCAATATAGTAATTACAGAAAGGCTGGACATAACGTACGAACATATTAAGTAGTTTAGGACACTACTAAAGAAGAGGGTGATAAGTAGTTTTAATTAATTTTGTACGATGTGGCTTGATTAACTTATATAAAGAGTGAGAAAGAGATCCCAAAAGCCAAAGAGGAAATCAAGCGAAAGCTCGTCGAAGCCGAAGGACGATTGAAGAGACTGGGGGGAGACCCCCATTGCATTACATTCGATCTTTCTTGATCGACATGAGCTTGTGGTTTCATCAGCTAGCCCAGGATTCCGTAGAGATGGGCGAGGCCGTGTCTTCGCCTTTTTGCGTGGCGGTATAGACTCCTCGTTCTCCTCAGAGCCCGTGTTGTCCTCGTCCGAGTCTGCCCCGGCCGGTTCTTCCTCGGACGATTCGTCCCAGCCTCTGGCCTCGGCCTTTGCCATGCCCTTGATCTTGGCTGCGGTCGTCTGTGTCATGGCCCTCTTGGAGGGCTCTCGCGTGGCCTGGCGGGTGCCCTTCACAGGGCGGCTTTTCTGATGTTCGGCAGCCGACCTCCGCGGTACCTCTTGAGGGGACGGGTGATGACGTTCGTCGTCGCTTGTGTTAACGTCGGCGTTGGCATCGGCTGTGCCGCAGCGGCATCCGACTCACTGTCCGAAGACAAGACGACTCGGCGACCTATAATCTGGTTCGTCGTCGTTGTCGTCGTCGTTGTCTTGCTCGTGGTTGTGGTTGTGGTCGTGGTGTCAGAGAACTTGCCGATGCAAACACCCCGCCTCAGGTGGGACGACAATGTGTGCCTCAACACGATCGCACGGTGCATCTCATGAAAACTCATATGTGATCTTTCATGCAGCATTGTGATGGGTCTTTTGTCTTGTTAGGATTTATGTTCCGCGAACAAATGCATGCTTGCTTGTTGGACTTTACATGGCCAAGGTCCTGGATTCCCACGTCCTCGCACGCTGGGCAACGTGCACAATTGTCCCCTTCGTGGTTCAGCGGCATCTGTTGCAGGGATTTTCGGAACTTCGAAACGATGTCACCCGAACCAATTTTAACGGTCCATTAACGAAAAAATAATTGCTGATGGTGGTCGACGGCACGTAATCCAGTTTTATCCCAATTAATTCAGACAAGTCATTACAGGGGCTCCTTGCAGTGCGCCAATCAATTGGTATTTGGAAGCGCTGGTGTGGCAGCCCTGATGGCAAAAACCCGTCCAATTAGCTCCTCCACGAGGCAAGCGTCTGCGCTGGCGTATGGACCAGGTTAACGCAAAAACTCACAGAAGTGCATGCCTCATGGAAAATATTGGCTCGATTGGCTTTTCTTATCGGCGCAGACTGGAACAGCATGCAGCTGCGTCTTGAGGCGGTACGCGGCGTCGATGCCTGAGATGCCGGCGCCGATGATGACAGAGTCGTAGTGCTCCATGGCGTGTTAGAGGTGGTCACGCTCGATGCGCGCAGCGACAATCAGGCGCCTGGTCTCTTCAGATCAACAGTGATTTGAGCAATGGCTACGAAAAGAGGGAGTGAGGTCTGCGAGGATCCTGGCAGAAGCGGCCCCGCTTCAGGTGGGTTAAGCCACCCTGTGCAGGAAAGCTGCCGGGGTCTGACGATCCGAGTGTCGCTGCAAACACCCAACGTCCAGCAACTTCAGGCTGCCACATTCACCAAACTCAAGCTCACCTCACAGCAGCTTGCTCAATGTAATCTCCCACCTCGGAGCTTGGAAGATCTCCCATTTCAAAAACATATGTGTGTCTGACCAAGTCGACGCCTAGCCACGCTCGCCGACTACCACGAACCTCCAGGAAACAATGGCGCCCCCGCAATCAACAGGCCCGTCTGCGGCAGAGTATCTCCAGGACAGCCGCTTCGAGCAGACATTCACGCTGCCACCAGACAACAGCTACTCAGAACCTTTCAAGGTAACATACAGCGACTTTGGTTTTCGGGCCTATGCAGGACCCGAGCACGACAATGTAGTGCTGTTCTGTGCACCTCTTCTCGCAAGGTATGCCGGAGCAGAGCACCCTGCTGTTGTACAACGTCGATGCTGATGTCAAGTATTGCCAGCCGCTTCCTGCACATCACAAAGGACAAGCTTGCCAAAAAGCAAAAGGTCCGCATCATCAATGTTGACCGACCTGGCTTCGGAGGCACAACACCAGTCCCCGCTGCCGAAGATCGTGTCATGGCCTGGCTAAGGATCGTACCCGCCCTGCTTGAGCATCTCGGCATTCACCATGTCGCAATCGTCGCCCAAAGTGCAGGCACCATCTATGCTCTCAACACACTTCTCTACCTTCCCCACTTGCTTCATCCGACGAGGCCATACGCCGCGCTTTGTGTGCCTTGGATGCACCCATCGCACTCGGAGGCTGCCCTAATGAGCATGGTGCACAAGCTTCCTGCAGCAGCCATCGCCACTGTCGATGTGCTTGCCACCTTCTTCAACAGCACGCTCCAACCGGTAACCGGATTCAGCAGCGGCGTCTTCAGTGCCCTCATAGGTTCTCTCGGTATGGCTAAAGAGCGAAGTGTGGTCGACGGAGCTGACGCCGACGACGCCCCCTTCGAGGATGCCGTGAAGCCAGAAATAGCCGCTCATGCTTTCCGCCAAGGGTGCTCGGGCATGGGCCAGGAAGCTGTCATGCTCTTGAAGCGCTCGGGTCCTGCCGATGTCTGGGGGTCTTGGCTCGACATTGACAGCTATGTTCCACTTCTATCTACTCAGATAAAAGCTGGTGCAACGGCCGACACGATATCGCCCGCAGCGCAGCAGGTGTCAGAGTCTCGGACGCTCAAAGTCGAAGTCTTCTACTCGGAGGAAGATAACATGATTGGTACGAAGGCAGGGCCGGAATGGTTCGACAACTGCTGGTCCGCGGAGCACCGTGCCGATGCAATTGAGTACTCCTCAGTCGTGGTCCCTGACACAGCGCATGATACAATCCTCGACCTGCGCTTTGGAATTGCTGAGGAGATCCTTAAAACCGTCAAGCAGAGGAACAGCGACGAGGCTTGAGCTTGCCACAATGCATGCGCTTGAACCCGTCAAGGGTGGTAGCAGAGTTTCCTTCGCGCCAAAAACGTATAAGCCCTTGAGTTAAGGCGTCCTCTCTGGCCGCGACGGTCTACAGGCGTACTTGAGGGAATGGCAGAGCTTACGCTTGTTCAGGTTCTTAACGCCCCTAGTGGAGAGGATGCGCACATTGTAAGCCGGGTCGAGGATAATTTCATGGCAGAGCTCGGCGGTAACGGATAGACCGTTCAGGATCAGCGTCTGCACATCTCGTAGCAGGTTGTGTTGTTAGAGGTTAGAGAAGATGCCTCTCAGCGGACCGGAATAGAAACTGGTAAGGTCATCGCGTCAGCCGAATCAGATGCTGTGACGGTTGCTTCCAGCGCCGTTAGAGCTTCTCGTGTCCACTGTGCCGTCGCCCCACTGGGACCAGCTTTCCCCGACCGGGAATAGGGCCAGACATTAACGCCCAGCACACTGGCTCCATACGCAACAAGTAAAGGCTGAAAGGTAAACGCACTCATCTTCGGTCAAGTTCTCGTCTAAATGGACGTTGCGCCATACTTCGCCACTACGGTCGATGCCATCAATGTCAAATTGCGCGGTCCGCACCTGGGTGAGGTCGAGGTGTCTAAAGACGCCGGAGGTATGGTTAACGAGTTCTCGGAAAGCTCGGCTTGTGGATGCAAGGCTTAGACGGTCATAGGCGGAGAGATAAGGAGCTGTATGGGCTAGAATGAGTGGATTGGAGAGGAGATAGAGGAGATTCGTGACCGGGTTCTCGTAAAGCGTATAGGCGTCGTCGACGCCCTAGAGCATGTTACGGCGAAACGCGCACGAGGAGAGGACTGGGGGAACAGAGACGGGATGCTACGACGGCCGCAAACCACGAGAGTTTCCGGCGATCAGACTGGGAGGTTGGCGCGGAAAACGTCTGTTGTTGCGGGAGGGAAGGTGGATGGGGGGAGCTTAGGACGTGACAGCTGACTTTCTAGGACAATGGAACGGTAACGCTGGCGTTGGTGCTGTCGTAATCGCAAATAGGCTTCAATGCTGGTGACTGTAATATCTTACATGAGAGAAGTGAACCAAAAGAATGCTTTGGGCAAAACAAAACCGAAGGCGTTCTCAAGTGGCAGGCTCGTCGGCCTAAATACCTACGCCATCGAACCTTACCAGGTATATGTGCGCGGACAGCAGGCTAGTGCCGGGGAAGAAGGCAAGATAAGACATGACAAGAAACACGAGAGTGGTCTATCTTCTCCTACCTCATCAATGCGGTGAAGGGGTACAGCGTGAGGCATGTCGAGACAGGGAGGGGAATGTACATCAGGCAGGAGACCTTGGAGTCAACCTATGCGCATCTCCGTACAGTATGTATGTACTGTCGACAAGATGCGCCGAGAGATGCAGCACGGGCAGGCTAAAGCCCGGCAGGCTAGACCGGTCCAAGTTGCAAGTGAATGGACGTCCAAGTTGTTCAACCCATCATCCACGTCCACGTCCATGCCACCACCCTCCTTCCCCGTTCATACCGTCAACCGCGAAAACAAGCAGCGGAAACGCGGAGCCATGTATCCCCGCCCCTTCAATCCCCCACCCATCGATCAAGTCTGCTTCCGCACCTCGCGGTTCGACTTACCCCCGCAAGCAGCAGGAGCAGCGCAGGTAATGTCGGCGAGAAAGGCGGGCACTTGTTTGTAGTGTGGTAGTATCTGGGGTTGGCCTGGTTAGGTCGGACCCTGAAAAGTGGGCTATCAAGAGCCTGCGAGCGGAAACCAAAACAGCCAACGAGAACTCCATCCGCGAAACGAGAACCATAAGGATCGCCCTGCAGCAGAACACGGTCGAACTCAAGGAGAATACCAACACAACGCGCGCGACCAACGCGGCCGCCAAGGAGGCGTGGAAAGCCAGCGAGCTGGCGGTCAAGGTCGTGAGGGATGTTAAAGAACTGGGACCGATGAATCAGGGTAACACTGCGCAGTTATATGCTAGCGTAGCTGCCCGGGGAGGACTCGCAGGAAGCATGCATAATCCCTATAGACAGAGAACATCCTAAACCCAAACTCTGCGTGAGATCATTGTGAACATTAGAGATCCTATTACTATTGCTAGCATTAGAGCCATGAACCCCCGTAGCCTCAAGGCGCACGTAGACCGTGCTATCGAGTAAAGCAGTAATAAGTATATCTGTAAACTCTATGCGGTATCCGCTAATTAACTTAAGAGTGGCGATCTGAGCATTAAGACAGCCACGACAAAAGACATGGAGGTCCTCCGCTAGTTTGCTGAGGACTGGGAAAACCATATCGGCAACAAAGCCGCGGTGCGGATCCCAACCGACGGAGTACTAGCGCATGGCATTAGAACTAGCTTAATGAATATGGACCGCTTTACTGAAATTAGAGATGACCTGCTGTAAGACAAGAAAGCATTTATCCCTACTGCGGATATTGAATATATAGGCTGGCTGACCCTATTAGCCAGTAAAAAGGCCGTATTGTTAGTGATCGTGGAGTTCTCAAGGGCAGAAGACGCTAACAAACTCATTGACGAGGGTCTTATCTGGCAAGGCCAGGTGTTCTAATGCGAACGATATGACAGATAGTGCCGTCTGAGGTAGTGTTTTAAGTGCTACGCAAACAGCCATAGAGGAACCTAGTGTAAGGTAATAACGACATGCGGCTACTGCGCGTAAGAACATGCGACCCGAGATTGCCCTTTGAAAGCGACACGACAGTCACTAGAAAATGCGCCGTATGCCGCGGCGAGCACGAGGCATGGCACAGCGGATGCCCCACCAGGATACGCGAGAAAGCTAAGATTAAGACTGCCTACAGCTAACGGCCAAGGTACCACCCGGAGTAACCGGCCCTGCAGCCGGCTCTAGGACCGGAAGACTGGACCAGGCCGAACCCGAGGTCAACACGGCCGACACTGGAACCAGGTCAATCCCAGGAAAATTGACCGAGCCGGAGCAGGTTCCCGACGAAGTAGAGTTAGAAGAGACCTAACCTGGCAGCTACCAAGGAAGAAACGATTACTGTAGCTGCAGAAAATACGCGTCTGAAGCGCACGATTATTTAATCCCGAAGAGCGCTCGAAGCGCTCGACCTAAACACACAGATGACAAACGACAGTATAGCGATGGAGATCGTGGTTGACGATAGCGAATGAACGGACAACATACACTCATAATACTACAGTATAACGTAAGAAAATCTAAGGATACAGTGATGGTAACACTCCTCTGCGACCCGAATATCGATAATTACGACATTATTGCTATCTAAGAACCGTGGAGTAACCCCTTTAGCGTAACGACACATCACCTAGCTAAGGACGGCTTTTACCTCTGCTACCTATCTAGTGAGGAAAGAGGACCAGCCAGAGTGTGTTTCTTTATTAACAAAAAGCTTGACTACTCTTGATGGCAGTTCAGGGAGAGTAGCAGAGATCTCTGCACTCTCAGCATCGGGACAGGCGAGGACACCGAACCGCCCACAGTAATACATAACATATTCAACACTTTACCTTAGGAGGACGATCGACCGTAAGTTCTATAATAACTGCAGAAATCGCTAGAAACATACTGACACAGCGAACAAATTGTTATTAGCGACTTTAACCTTTACTACGAGCTGTGGGGAGGCAGTGATATCCGAGCATGAGACCGCGAAGCAACGGAAGTCTTAGACCTCATGGACGACATGAATCTTATGAGCTAACTACAACCGGGAACTATCAGGCCGCCAGATAACCATCGACCTATGCCTCGTTACAATAGGTCTCGTGGACAAGATAATCAGGTGCGAAGTAGACCACGATATTTACCATAACTCCGATTACCTACCTATAGTGACGTCTCTACACCTAGCGGTTGCCGAGCTACAACGAGAGAAGAAGCTGAACTGGAAAGCTATTGATGAGAAGATATTTACCGAGACGCTCCGAACCTCGCTGCCATAACTACGAAGACCTAGAACGAAGACAGCACTCGATGGCTATGTAGAGGCAACTATTGAAGCCATCTTAACAGCCATTGAGGCATCGGTTCCGGCCAAGGTCCTATCGCCGAAGTCTAGAACAGGATGGTCCGAAGAATGCGCGAATATCCTGGCTGAAGCGAAACGACTCCGCAGGGTGTACAGCGACCAACAGACGGAAGAAAGCTGGGAAGCGTACAGAGCGGCGAGAAACAAAAAAGGCCGTATCATAAGGAAAGCGCTTCAACAAGCACACCGCGAGACGGTGGAAACAGCAGCCGAATCTCCCACGTCGCTATGGAGGATTGCGAAATGGGCCCGGAACAGACAGAATCAGCCACCAACCGTCACGCCAGAAATCCAGAAGCCCAACACGCCACAGATTGCTACCACCCCTGAAGAGAAAGCAGCAGCAGCTGTTGAAGGTGGTGGCATATGTTAGCCTAAGTGGGAAACTGGCGCTTTTGGACGGTCCAACTCGTTCTCTGAGGCTGAAAGTCGAAAGTGATCCGTGGAAGGTAGTAAGCGTTGTCCTCAGAAACCTGTAAACCGGGTTGCAGGAGCTGGATCTGGATAGTATGGCGGCCTATCATTTGAATTCGAACTCTAGAGTTCTTTACCAGACCTTTATCAATATCGAGATTTCGCATTATACTACAAATAGCGCCGACTTTGAGAGAAAGTCGATTTGGAGGTACACCCGGCTCCTCAAGCAGGGCTAGATACTCTGCTTCTATTGCCGGTAGGTAGCGTTTGGGTGGAGTTTTCCATTTCCTTGATTCGATTGCTGCTAAGTAATGAAACTGAAAGAGTAATGTCAGCCCAACATCAATGATCTTGAAAGGGGAAGGGTCTGAATCATTGTATGTACTTTCGTCTCCACGGAGTCGACGAATTACAATTCCGTTGAACTCGTCAACACAAAAATTAAAGGGGCTCAGGAAAGACCGGAGAACAGATTAAGTCGGTTCGTCGAGGGTTGTGCGTGGAAAGAGGAAATCGATGGCTTCATCAATGGTACCCACCCGGCTAAGATGGCTCAGATCCACTGTCGTATTATAGGGGGGAATTCTATTACCGACTTTGTCTAGCCATTCGGAATATGTAGTATCTATGGAATTTCTTAGGGGAGTAAAGGCGTAGGATTTAGAAATATTGCCAAAGAAAAGAGGATCGGATAGAGGCATTAAATACCAAAACCGGAGCTACAGTGGCAGGAGTAACTGGTGCGACTTAACGGAAATCGCCTATACTAACGAAAAACTTACCTCCGAATGGTAAGTCTCGTGCCATAACAGATCGAAGAAGATAATCCGCACACTAAAGAGCCGTTTTATTCGCCATCGGCAGCTCTTCCCATAAAACCAGAATGGCATGCTTCAATAGCTTAGCACGACCTGAAGTGGGAGCAAGATAAGAAACGACTTTAGAATCGGTATCGTGGACTGGAATGCCGAAGGTAGAGTGAGCTGTTCGTCCACGTTCATATAGTGTGACACTCAGGGCAGTCGAACCAGTGATGCAAACAATATGTCCTTTGGCACGGATATGGTCGCAAAGTGTCCTCATCAGGAACGATTTACCCCGCCCTGCTTTCCCATCGATAAGAAAAAAACCCCCCTAGTATGTAGGGAAGAGAAGATTAAATGAAAGATACCGCGCTGTTCTTGATTAAGTAAATCGTAGTTTTGGCGACTTTGCGTTGTGAGTATGTCTTAAAGTGGAGCGAAGGCGTCGATTTCCATTTAGAGCTCGCGCTCTACTACTAGATGTTCAGGGAGACCAAATTAATGCATCGATGCACCGTTGGTACGAAAGATTCAGGATATAGTTTAGAGTGTCAGAGTGGCTACAGTATGTTAAATGTGATACAATGCGAAGTCAGCAGACAAAGCCGGGCAAAACCGGTCCTAAAGAGTTACCGCAGGAGACGGAAAATCCAAAAGTAAGTGCGCAGTTGAGCAGGTCGACTGAAAGACGAAACAGCCTCTTCCATAGCGTAAGTCGCCTCATTTACGTTGCGAAACAGACCTAGAGCGATGGCTGCTTCTTGAAAGGAAGGGTGAACGATGCTATCCACGGTTCGTGGATCAAGAAAACTGTAGGCCGATCGATTCTGCAGAAGAACTCGAAGGTAGAAAAGTTCTCTAACTTAAGGCGGAACGGCATAAATACGGGTGATTATTAAGCCGAGACGTCGTTCGATCAGCACTCTCTGACGTGGTCCTCTGCTAGATCAAGTGAGCGCAATCAACCTGTGATTATTCCTTAGCTTCCTGCCCACTTACCAAGTATCATAGTAGAAGCGTACGTAAAATTAAGCATAGGTGAGATTGTCGAACGGCGTCTCGGCTCATAGGGACGCTGGAAGTACTATAGGAGGTCACTTATAAAAGACTGGTCGTGGGAATTACGCCACATCTGGCCCAGCTGCTGGTTCTCTAAGTGAATACCGAGACAACGTATAGAGGGTTCTTTGGATACTATACTGAAGAAAAAGATGCGGTAGGCTGCCTCTGACGAAGAGAGGTACCTGGCTGAGACGTTATCCTTGTACTCGTTGGACATGTCTGAAAATGAGCCGTCATCCATTCGGAATCTGGTCTGGTCAGGTCCCTTGAATAGGTACTTGAAGAGGTACATGAAGACGTTGACCGAAAGACAAACGTCAACATGAATATAAGAATCCATGTACAGGATAAGTGCGGGGATACAAGGGACAACCCACGCATCTTCTTCTACTCTGCGGCGAAAGTGAACACGACCTTGGGGATCGATCGATGTTTGTTGACGACGCTGATAAGGGAATCCAAATCGGCATCGACCGTCTCGATTACGATAAGAGGGCCCTAATAAGTGGCTACGGCTGTGCATGTTAATACGAAGAATGGAAACACGAAGGGAGAGATCGAGGGAGCTCAGCGGAACTAATTCGAATCTATGTCTTTGCATCTCCTAGCCACAAATTCCCCCGATACTGAGCCTCTTTCCCGAATAGCGCCTGCTCGATACCGCTCCAGTGCCCCTGCCCTGCCCTCAGGGCTACAGCCGAGCTTTCTGACACGTGGTCCCGAAGACACCTATACCTGCTGCACTTTCAGGTGGGCTTCCTGCGCAGTTGCGTTGCCTGATGGGGCCACAATGCTTAGGATGTGAACTGTGTACACCAGATGTTGAAACGGCCTTGAGTCGCTGCGCAGACCGGAAACCGGGTCGGACATCCAGCTACATTACAAGCATTGGCATCAGAGCTAGGGCACTTTGAAGGCATTAGTGTTACTGTATCTTATCTGTTCCTGTGTTGGCGTCGTTCAGTACTCACTGGAACAACAAATTGGTCATAATGATCTGGAAGGTCTCGGCAGAGGGTATCGGCGCCCACAAGTGTAGATATCGTGGCAACAGTCACCCAAATCAGTGATTTAAGGGAAACCATATTGGAGTTTATTTGAAAACCATCAGTCGCTGGGTCAACGTGAGATGAGTGAATGCAGAAAATTATGATGGGTAGATGGTAAGTGGCTTGAGTATCAGCGCGATTTAAATATTTTAAAAAAGATGCCAGATTCCACTGAACCGCGCCGGACTAGACCATCATTCATCTCGTTATAACGAAGTGCAAACTATCATCTACACTGTTGAAACCGATGACGGTTTTGCTCTAGTGTAGAAAACTAAAACTAAAAAGTTTATGTTATTAACAGAAACCGTAATATAGCATCTTGAAGGAACGCTATTTTCCCGCCAGTAAGAGTCCATGTTGATATCTACAACGCAGTATAGTAGAAAAAAAAGGCTAGCCTTTTGTGCTAAATTTGATTCTTACTTGTGGACAGGCTGAGCTCTGGCTTTCTCAGGAACCTTTCCTCTGTGCCGAATATCCAACAAGCAATTATTATTATGACCCGATGGGTGTAACAGACCTGTAGCAGGCAGGCCAGGGTACCCAACTACAACGCAGAGCAAAAGCTTCAGTGAATAAGAGCCTTGTCTGATTTACACCCTGTTCCGCATTGTAGGCATTGCACCGTACTGGTACTATGACCGATTGTCCCGATCGTAGCAATCGTAGGTCTTGGCCCTTAGTGCCTGGATGCACCACGCGCGCATTTATAAGCAATGTCGGCTCGTCGGCGCCTGCCGCGTCACATCTTGATGGCTTAATGTAAACCTAGCCATAGCGTAAAAGCCTATTCCGTGCCGCGTAGCCGAGGCACGACGAAAGCAGTAGCACCTATTCAGCTTATCTCGTACTTGGGTCGAAAGATATAAATATGGGTCGTTTATGTCAGCAAGGTTTTCTCAAGCGGCGCAAGCACAGATTAATCTTAACAAATCAGGCAGGCGTCGCTTTTGGCACTCTGTTGCTATGTCCGATGATCTTTCTCCACCTTTCTCCACCCAGACCCACCTCATTGCCCTCTCTTGTGCCGCCTCGTAGTGTTCAGGCTCACATGGTAATCAGTCGTATAAGTCAACAAGGTAGGTCAACACGGGGTTAACCAGTTCACAGAGAGTAAGCCAAAAGTTATCAGAGACAAACTACGAAGTTAATTACTAAAGAGCTATAGAAGCTACTAGGATATAAGTATTCTTCTTACCTATATACTTAGTAGATCATTCCTTACGATTGCGATCTTTAGTGTTGGATCGCTCCTGTGAAATGGTGATCCTCGGTGCGGGATCACCGTTAGATCACACGCGATCCAAAATGATCCATTACGTGACTCACTTTCGTAGTTCTTCCGTGGGTGTCCCTAATAGCGTTCCCCTCATGTTCGACTTGTTGGTGTCTCAGCAAATTCCTCTGTCTTCCTGCACCAACATCGCTAAGCCAATCTTGGATCGTAACACTGAGAGGTTGCACTATGCGAGCAGTGCGTCACATAGCGTAGCTACGACTCGTGATGCCCTGACATCACCTTGGCACGCGATCCCGTTATACGTGTTCATAACTGAGTGCAAACGAATACCGGCACTAAGCGCACAACCTTGATATAGCATGACTACCTTCTATATCCGTACTCTGTCCGACTAGTTAAGTTTCTCTAATGATTTTGCCATTAATTATATTCTATATACGAGACGATCCACCGTTATATTGCTAGCGCCTAGTCTTACCCGGTGGGATACTTTCGTCGCCATCTGATTAATAACGCAACGTACTATAGTCCAGACATTTAGAAGCTTCATCCTATGACGAATGCTTATGGGAACCCTGTAAACGATAGGATCTCGAGGTTGCCAACAAGTTCCATCAACTATATAACCATTATCCACTGCCTCTACTAAACAGGCCTATTGGTTACTATTGCTTTCAGGCCTGCTGAATTTTCTGCGGTGGTTTAGAAAACAACAAACTGAAGAAGCTATGTAACAAGCGTCGCGGATGATAATGCTCATATTCGTCGACCCTTCTATCGACACATTGTAACTGAATGGACTAACCAGTCAGTCGTTAGAGCTCCCGGAAGGTGCGCCGGAGAGGGCACGGTGGGGCACGGAAGGAGAACCGAGGCGGCTTTGGGTCGACGTTATTCTAAGTCAGGAACCAGTAGCCATAGGTTTTGCGCGATAGGGCCTCGTGCAAAGCCAACCTGACATCAGTCTGGTCGGGCAGTAGCCATTGGATGTCTGGCATCTTGGCATCGACACAGTCTGATCTAGTACTGTGTACCGACCCACTGGAGCCCTTCACTGACAGGGGTGCTCCACACATTGTTCAGAGTAAACAATGGCTTTCGTGTTATCAACGCCAGGTATCTTAAGTGGGTTGAAGAGCCAGTTTTGGATTACCCAACATCTAATTGGAGATGGAGAACATGTTCAAGTGTGTGGATTCATTCTGAGCTGACGTACACCACGTCTACGAAATAGATGTGTAAATCAAACAAAACAATTACATTGTGTAAGCATCAAACGCTTATCCCATCGAGTGCGAGTGGACTGCAGTACTTAAGATTTACTTTACATGAGGGGAATTGACCACTCACAGCCCATGCCAAGGAAATTGAACCCAATCGAATCAAACTGTTAAGAACTACAAGCTTATAACTAGAGATTCTGCTGGTGATATCTGTACCAACAAACTCGTGAGTTACATAGAGCAACATTACACTGCTGACAGCGTGATCTCGTCTGTTTCCTCCGCCTGGCGTTGCCTGAGACTGCGCCTAACGCCACTCTACCTTGAGAGGTATTATTACAAGCAACGCACGTAAAAGAAGGTTGCTTGCCAATACGATTATGCCGCTGCCACGGTATTACGTCGTTCCTTGTGTCTGTCGCTCTCTGAGGGCGGCTCCGCTGGCGGGCCGTTACCAAGGGGTCGTAGTGCTGTATTAACTCTGTGGCCAGCAGTCTCCTCCATTGCCATTGACTCTTGACCGTAAGCCAGTTACTCTCGCCCCAAAGCTGTAAGAGAAAGCTATTCACAACTACTACCTCAAGGAGGAAGTTGAAGGCAATAGCCTGCCAGCCTCCTCTTCGTATTAGGCGCCCGTACTGACTGTACGACCTTATCTGATCCCCTGTGTCTATACCGTTCATATTGTGGTTGTAATCGTTAATATAGATCGGGATAGGTAGCTCCTTTCGCGCACTATCTCCAAAGACTTCGCGGGTAGTTCGGCAGGCAGCAGAGGAGCCAGCAGGCCGGCGGCAGTTACGGATAACTTACTCCGTATCGTGATATACTGTAGTAAGGAAAAGCACGAGGGCATTATCCCTCTAACTTATTTAAAGAACCTGCTTTAAGTACCTAACAGTTAATAAGTACTATATTATTACTAGAACTAACTTCCTTTTTATATACTTACCTGCCTGTCTGTTACGGGCTTTGCCACCGGAGAAGGGCATGAGCGGAGCCCACGCTAGGAACAACTATGAGCTAAGCCGCTGCCCACCTAGTGGGCTGCCAGTTAACACCTAGAGCACAGCGGTATAGCCACGCGGATAGAACTTCCCTCCTTAGTGTAGATACATTTAATTAAGGCACCCCTATTATTAACTAACAACGGCTTGGCCCCTTATATATCTACACTTAAACCATTACTAGGTGTTTAACTAGTGCCCTGCCGATCGACCGCGCGCACGCACTATAGACGCTAACGCCACCTAAACGATGTTAGAGGCCTAGATAACAGCGGCAGTAAATACCGCTGTAGTTCCCCTCTAGTAGAGAATCGTTAAGTTAACCGGTAAGCTTACGAGGCAAGCAGAGTAAGCTGCTTTACGAGACTATACGGCCCGTATGCCGCTGACTAAGAACATAACCCTAGACCACGCAGCCGGTAACTAACCGCTATACCCCTAGACCCCTACTACGTAAAGGAAGCCACTACTAAACCTACTAAAGTTTATAGGTAAGAGAAAGGAATACGCTAGTTAGGCCTAGTAAATAAGGGATAAGATTATAATAGACAGACAGTTTTATTAGTCTAATATAGAAATCTAATATCTAATTAACTTATACTTAGAAACTAGTCCTTAGTAAGTAGTTACTACCTTTTACGCTATAGGGGGTAACTAAGGCAGGTAGAACCCTAACGACTTTATAGGCTACCTAGACCGTACGTATAAGGACCTAAGCACCTAGTCCTACGCTACTGCCTTACTATAGACCCTCTACTAAAGAGAGAATTAGTCTCTCTTTAGTTTTCTATTAAGGTAGGAGAGGGTCCTAGTAGAAGCTAAGGGTAAGAGCTAGGCTAACGCTATAAAGATTACCCTTTTAGAGGGAGCGTTAAAGCTAAGCTTATAGAGGAGCTTAGTAGTAGTTAATCTACTAACAGACTACGATAGCTAGCTAACTAAGGTGTAAACTGTATCTAAGAAGCTAGATTACGCTAACTCCTAAGGACCTAAGCCACTAGTAACCACTAGGATTAACCCTAATGTTACGGTTAGATATCTGACAGTAGTGTTTTTTACTAACAGGTAGCTAAGGTTAATACTTAAATAATAATAACTAGTTCTTATTAGCTTGTTAGTAATCTTACTGGTCTGTTAGGCACACGGTAATTAGTTATATACTTAGTAGGTATAGGTAGCTTGTATAGCTTTATAACAGAAGGATAATCTAAGAGTTACTTATAGAGTAAATCACGAAGTTAATTACTAAAGAGCTATAGAAGGTATTTAGTCTGTCTCTTACGTTAAGTATTATACTCTCTTACCTTCCTTAGATTACTACCTATAGTTAGTAATCCTTAGTGTTAGATTAGTTAGGTAGGTTACTAATCCTTATTAAGGGATTATATTAGATTACTACTAATCCTTACTAATCTATTATATAACCTTCCTTAGTTCTTTCGTTCTAAGTCCGGTTCGTACCGTAGTCCTATATACATAGGTAACTATTTCCTGTTAGTTAGTCTTATAAGGGGTGCTTTAGGCTGCACTAGTTACTAACCGTCCTTAGGTTATAACATTAGGTCTCCTCTTTAAGGTCTAAGTCCTATAGACCGTTATAAGTATATTACTTCTCTTAGGTTAGGGAGGGTTAACTATACTTCCTTAATAATACTAACACTATGTCTAGTCGCATAAGTAAACAAAAGGCAGATTCTAAAATCTCTTAGAAAACCTATAAACGTTATTCTCTTACTAAAGCGGTTAAACGTTTTAGAGTTAACGTTATGCCTTATACTTATTGTTTTAAATTAAATAAGGTCTATAAAATAGCTAAGGAGTTATTACGTTATAGTAAGTGTATTTATACCGGTTATAGCTAGTACGATAGTAATAATATTATAAGCGCTTATAAGTTTTTCTTTTTAGAGTTTTTATAGTAAGGTAGCTAATCCTATTAGTAAATCGTTATATATTAAAGTAATAAAAGATTAAAGAGAAAGAGCAGAAGGCTAAAGAGGAGATAGAAATTCTTTAAACTTAACTTACTACTGCCTTAGGTTACTTATCTTACCTCTAAAGGTAAAAGCGTTTCTTAAAGGATCGTAAATCTAAGTTAATTTACTATAAAATATAATCTCTAGATAAGTTAAAGGTAAAGAATAAAGAGGTAGCTAATATAGAGGATAGAGTTAAGCGTGATCTTATAGCTTAAGGCGCTAGTAATATACTTAACTAGAGTTCGTTAGGTATTAGTCCGGAGTTTACTAATCTTAGTCCTTTAAGCCTACCTTATAATACCGCTAGAGTATTGTTTAGTAGTACTAAAGGTTCTTAAGAGGTTCTTATAAATTGTCTTTATAGCTGTATCCTTTCTATTTAATAAGATATTACTTTTCTCTATCTTCTTCTTATTTTTTAATAATTCGTTTAACTTTATACTTTAGTTCGTTTAGTTTTATAATAATATAGTCGTTAGTGTTTAATCCTTATAGTACTAGATAAAGTAAAGCGATATAAAAGACTAAGTGGATTTTTATTATGTCTAGTAAGTTAAGTTTAAAGTTAACGTCTAAGATTTTCTAAATAATTTTAAAAGGTCTAAGTTTTTTATAATTTAATTTATTACTTAGTCGTTTTAGTTTAATATTACGTTATAAAAAGTACGCGCTATCTCCCTTTTTAAAGGTTAGTCTCTTAACCCTTAATATATTAGTATATTTTTTTTATTTATACCTTCTTAATAAATTTAAGATCTTTAGTAACATTCTTTTAGATTTTTTATAACTTATTATAATCTACTATAGCCTTTAGTGCTTATAGCCCTTATTAAGGTTCTTTATATACCGTAGGCTTAAATCTGTAATTTAAGTAAAATAAGGAGTTTAGTATTCTTTCTCTAATAGTACTATTATAAGCAAATTAGGCTATTAGTAATAGTAGTACCTAATTATCTTAATTATAGTTAATATAACATTATAGATACTATTTAAGTATTTAGTTAATTTGTTTAGTTTATCCGTTAGTTTATAGGTAAAAAGCGGCTAATAGCTTATAATTAGCTCTTAGTTATAAAATTAGGGATTTCTAAAACTTAGATATAAATACCTTGTCTCTATCGGACATAATTTCCTTAGGTAATCCGTAGCTACTAACGATATGTTTTAAAAACGTATACGCTAGATCTTTTGCTATACTTAATTCTAAGTATAAGATAAAGTATACGTATTTTATAAGTCGGTTAATAATAACTAATATACTGTTATAATAGGTTTTTATAAGTAGTTCTTTTAACTTAGGGAGTTTAATAATAAAGTCTAAAGAGATTAAGTGTTAGGCTTTTAGTAGCGCTAGTAGTAGTTATAACTGTCTGTATAGCTTATACAGACTGTTCTTACTTTTCTTATATATTTCGTAATCCTTAATTACTAAAGCTACTTCTTATTATATAACCTTCTAATTATAATGTTATCTAATTTGCTTAAAGGTTTTTATTACACCTTAGTGTTTATATACTCTAACACCGTAAATTTCTCTAATTTATTTAGGCGTTATTCTACTAGTTAGGCTAGTACTAACGTGTCTACTAATTATTAAGAGTTTCTATACTAGTATAAGGTCACCTTAGTTATCTTACTTTAAAATAATAAGTGTTTCTTTTATTACCGGGACCTTATAGTCTAGTCTTTAGCTTAAGACATTAGCTTTACTATTTTTTATTTCTTTAATATAAATAATTTAGAAGTTAAATTTAGAGAGGAATTTAGACTATTAGATCTGTCTCTTGTTTAAGACTTTTAATATAGTAAAGTAGGCCAGGTTCTTATAATCTATATAAACCTTAACTTTATACTTAGTACTAAATAGCTAAGGTTTCTATTTTTTAAATACTTTAATAATTACTCTAAAAAGCGAGAAGTCGCTGCTGCTGCCGCCGAATGCGGTGGGAAGTGCCGCTGTTTTTGGTGGCATTAGCAGTG
>LFIW01002325.1:0-61363 GCA_001625285.1 Colletotrichum incanum
GGGGGGTGGGGGGGGGGGGGGGGGGGGGGGGGGGGGGGGACCATCCCAATGGCCGCGTCCAGGGTGGCCCGGGTACGTACCGTCGACGTCCCGGTCCCCGTCCTCGTCGTCTTGTCTCGTCTCGTCTCTTTGGTGTCACTCCTCGCTTTCAGTTGTCGGCGACCGCCTCCCCCAGGAAACGAATTCCACGGGGATTTATATCAATCCCCCCCCCTCTTTCCCGCTGTTTGATGGCGGTGAAGGACAGGGAGAATGGCCCTTCAGCGGCAAACTTCCCCCTCTTCCCCCTGATGGAGACATCGTACTCACCAACACACAGACAATGCCTCGTTCTCCATGTGCAACACCGCCGGCTCGTGTCGTGCAGGCAGCGCTGCCATAGACAGACATGTATGTGCCTTGTCTTCTTCAGCAAAGTGCCACCAAAACACCCTCGTGCGTTGTTCCTGTCCGCAAAGCCGCCACGAGGAAGTCGGACCGTGGCGGCCGCCGGCATGTCTTTCATCCCCTCATGGAGCTGGCTGCCATGTTAGAAAAGCTTACAACGGAGTAGAGGAGCGCAAACCACCGTATTGACAGCAATGAAAAAAAAAAAAAAAAAAAACCGAAAGAAAAAAAAAGAACCTTGGCTTCTGCGATTTCCCTCTGGCTTCACCACCAGCTTCACTTGCATCGGGGCGTCCGCCAGCAACGGGCAGCAAGGTCAAGGACGGCAGCAAACGCAACCATTCTTTATTCCAACACCACCTCACCACATCATGTCAGCATTCATCATCGTAATCGCCATCATCACCCTCATCATCATGTCATATCATGAGCAACCCCAGAAAGACCGTAAGCACGAGCAAGGTATTCATTACCCCGGATATCGAATGGTACATAAATATATAGACACACGGACACAGGCAACATCCAAGACGAGACATGCCACCGTATTTTACCCCAACTCGCGTCTCCATTCCCTTCCCCGTCGGAGTATTTTTTTTATTTTTTTTTTAGTGCTGATGCTCCTCTTCGCACGACGCGAGTACCACGCAAGATACGTATTCGGTAATGGCTGCGTGTGTTGAACCTTTCAGCAAATGTCACACCAACAAAAAAGTCACACTCGCATCGGCCCAGCCAGCCAGAAACAAGCAGAGACAGGCAGCCCTTCCCGCATCCTCGCGCGACTCGCCCAAGCCCCTTGCCCTGGACTTGGAGTTGGACCACTCCCGCCTGCCATCTGCCTTCCCAAGGCCCCGTCACTCTAGTGGACGTGAACGCGAACATGGCCGCCGTCGACATCAAGCCTCCACTCGCACAGCTGGACCGTCGACAGTCACCACACGCCCATGCACCACCGCCAGCTTTTCCTGCATGTTGCTTCTGCATTCTCATTCTCGTGCATATGTCTGGGGTTTCTTTCGCCGTCTCCTGGTACGCATTCTGTCGAACTTGGGTGCGATGGATGCCATTTCTCCCTTTACGGATACACACTCTTGACACCACACCATCCCCAGCGTACACCCGCATTACGTCGGCGCACCGCAACATCGCCATTTGTATGCGTATTACATTACACTTCGACTCCCTTCCCGCAGTGCCGCCTCCCCCACCCGCATTCCTCGATCAGATGCTTCGACGGCGGTAACTGGACTAAGCACATAGTATTGCCAACGGACATGCACTAAGACTCTGCGGACCGTCTCTTCCTGCATAAGCTTGGGGACCCTCGATCGCCTTCTTGGGATGTTGCACCTCTTTGTCCCCCTTGCACCTGTTTCTTCCCCTCATTGCCAATCCCTCCTGCTCCCTGCTTGCCGCCGACGCCATCCGGCCTTGTCTCCAACCTCTGCATCCGTCGCAAGGCGCAAACACCTTTGCAGGCGCTGTGTGTACAGATTACTGCACCCTCCTTGCAATATTCCCTGCAGTCTCGACTCAGGGAGAAACAACAGCGGGAAGAAGCAGCAGCAGCAGCAAACAACGACGGGGAAGGAGGAAAAAAAGGGAAGAGGGTCGATCAATCTTGACGTCGGCTGTTGTGGTCCGGACCCCTTTTTATTTTATTTTGCCATTCATCTCTTCGTCGAAACTCCCCAAGCCGAAACTCGGCAGGACCCCTTTCGGAGCTTCGACCAGATACCTCACCGTGGATCCACCCTCGAATCCGACGACATCAGCACAAACAACAAAGCACCGACAGACGACTGGCACTCTCTCATCAACCTGCAGAGAGGCAGCAGCAGAAGCAGCTGCAGCAGCAACAGGAACCCCCCTCCACCAGCAGAAAAACAACAACAAGCCCTCCCCCTCCCCCCCGGGCGCGGCGCATCGACATCATCGTTTCCCATCAACGGGGGCCACCTGTCTCACTAGCGCGAACGAACCTCCCCCGGCATCCCTGTCGCGTGCCGGCTGATGTGCGCCCATTTGCCAGCGGCAGCCCCAACTTCCCAAAGGTCACGCAGCCCAAAGTCACTCTTCACCTCCAACACCACCTCCCACACACCCAATCCGTTCCCCATCCATCTGTGCCCATACCCACCCACCACACCAAGAAAGACCGGGACCCTGTCCTGTCGTGTCCTGTCCTGCTTGTCCACCCCGGGCGACGGACTGAGAAAGACCAGGGCCAAGGAAAAAACGAAGAGTGAGGAAAAAAGCGACAAGTGAGCGCAGAGCACAAGCTGTTCAATGCCAGTAGCCGGCCAGCCCAGCACCTCCAGCACCCAGCAGCTCCACCCAAACAGGATCCGACCAGGGGAATCCAAAATAATTCTGCGTCCGTGTAACACGACAGTGTGTCGCGATCTTCCTCTGCTTCTCGACCCTTCCTCTTTCCTGCTCCTCCTCCTCCTCCTCCTCCTCCTCCTCCTCCTCCCTACCTTACCTCACCTTACTCCGATTCACCCCATCTCCACCCTCCGGTTTTGCTGCTTGCACCTACCCATCCCCCAACCTCAACCTCGCCCTGCGCGACGACGAATATCGGCGATACCATCGACCGTCCCAAGCAGTCAGTCCTGTTCGGTTCTCGACTCTCTGCTCTGCGATAGCCTCCACCGCATCCTGGTCGCCGTCACGCTGACGCAGCACCTCACACCCTATGTGCAATCCACCCTGTGGGCTTTGAGCTAAAAACTCGGCGCGATGGATCCAAGACAGCAGCCGCCACAGCTGCCCTTCTCGCGCAACGCTGCCTCGCAGTACAGTCGCTCGCCTTTTCCTCCATCGTCGAACACGACGGCAAACTCGACCCCGAATCAATCGCCCTTCCCCCCCGTATCCCATCCTCATGGCGAACATCAGCGACGCTCCTCAGAAAACCCCTACTATCCTTCGGGACCGAGGTCGTACCCACAAGAACCTAATAACGCTGGCCCTCCTCCTTCTTCCGGCCACTCGCGACACCCGAGTGCATCCTCATTACCTCCCGGTGCGCCTCTGAATCGCAACATGCCTCCTCCGGGCTCGCCTCCACAGCCGGGCAACCCGCCGCCGCCGTCGCATCAAATGGGGCACTACGGCCTGCCTGCGCCAAGAGCTCCACCGCTGAGCGTCGGCCACCCGACCTCCTTCCCCGGCGGCCGCGAGCTTCCGTCCCTGAACTCGATACAAAGAACGGGGAGTACGGGGAGTTCCATGTCGATATCTTCCATGTTGGGAGGACCACCCCCGGCGAGAGATTCTCAGCCGCCTCCGTCGCACTACCACCCACCTGCTACCTCTGCGAGCTCCGGCCCGACGTTCGCGCCGACGATGCAAGCCTCCCCGAGGATGCACTCTGCCTCCTCCGAGTACCAACCGTTCCGACGACCGCAAACCCCAGAGCACGCGCGTCCGTACGATCCGAGAGGCAGTGCCGCCGCCTCACCACAGGGCGCTTATTCCACTACCCCCGAGATGCAGCGATATGGCACACCACAGCAGGGTTACCACCAGCGAGGCCCTTCGGCGCAGGATGGCAGAGACTCGAGTCGTATGCCTCAGGGACCTCCTCCCCCTCGACCCACAAGCCAACCCAAGTCTTTCCAGCAAAGCATACCTCCAAGACCTGTGGATATGGGCCGGAACAATGGACCGGAGGAGATGTATCAGCGTCGCGAGGAGGTTCCCCGAGGTTCGATGGAATACAACCCAGAGAGACCAGGCTTGAAGCCAATGACCTTTGACGACCGATACCGTGCAGAGAGGGAGCGTCGGGAAGAAATCGAGTTCAGAGAAAGAGAACGAAGAGAGCGTGCATATTCTGGAGGCGATGGCGGACGTGGGCACCCGGCTCACCAGGGAGAGTATCGGCCGCAGGAAGTACAAAGAGGCCAGCCTCCTCCGTTTACACGGCCGCCGGAGCAGCGTGAACAGGGACCGTGGCCACCGCGACAGCAGCAACAGCAGCAACAGCAGCAGCCGCCTTTCGACCAGTCCAGAGTACCTTACGATCCCGCTGGCCTGCATCCTCGGCACCATCATGAGTACCCTCCCACCTCTGCGCCCAACTACCCGGGCCAGAGTCACCCCGCGCCCGCTCCTCAGTTCCAGCAACAGCCTCCCCCCAACGACCGATACCCTCCCGGACCCCCGAATCACCCCCAGCAGCCCCCTCCAGGCCAGCCTGGACAGCAGCAGCAACAACAGCAACAGCAGCAGCCTTTTGATTCCCCCGAGCGGCAGCGGGTCAACCACCTCCACCCTCAGGCGCAACCAGCTCCCGGGCATCGCCGACCCGTCGAAGAAGGCCCCCCTCCTCCATCAGTCGCCTACAACACACCACACGGTCCGCCGATGTACGATTCGCCGCGTAACCGGCCTGGAGAAGAGCATCCCAACAACAACCAAAGAAATCTGCTGGCGGTGCAGGAGATCAACCGCAAGGGACGCGTTTCGCCATTGCCACAGGCTGTTCAGGGAGCGCAACCACAATTACCGGGACCCGCGGGAGAGCCGGGTATCAAGAGCGAATTTGGCAGGATGTTTTCGGGAATCGGAAGCGGCGTCACTGGCCTCGGTGTCGGCAGCCCCGTCACTGCAGGGGCTCAGTTGCCGTACACGAACGCAAGCCTTGCTCGACGTGACGAAACGGACAGCGCCGCGCACGAGTCTGGCCCCGATGCTGTGGCACCAAAGCCCAAGGGCAGAAGAAGAAAGCTCAAGGAAGAGGATGCGAAAGGAGACGAGGAGAGCACGGGACGGCTGACGCCCAGTGGTCGAGCAAAGCGTCCAAAGACGCATGGACATCACCATCACCAGTACGTCCCGGTTCCCTCAGGTCTGTCTACAACGACTAATGACAACAGCCACCACCATCATCACCACCACCATGGCGTCGAACACGCCAATGCCCCTACTCCCGCTCCCGTTGGCATTACACCATTCAAAAACGTCAAGGGCAGCACCCCCATCCCCTCGCCGACCACCGGACCCACGAAAGACCTGCCGGCCGCCCATCACCACCACGTCCCTCGCCCTGCGCATCCCCATACTCACGTCAAGGAAGCGCCCGCCAAGCAGGTTGTGCAGAGCCCGACAAGCATCCTCCCTCCCAAGCCCAAGACGATTGTGACCTCGAAGGCCGTCCTCGAAGCGGTCGCGCACCGGCCTCGGACCCACCTGGGAGACGTCCTCTACGAGCCGAAGCTGAAGCCAGCGCGGCAGATACCCAACGTTCCATCCGGGCGCGGGTTCTCCTCGACCCCAACGCCGCTTCCGTGGCACATGATCAAGGACAAGGAGAACTGCACGCTCACCGTCAAGGTACCGAAGGTGCACCTTACCCCGCTAGCCAGAGAGGAGATCACGGCACGGAGGGCTCTGTGGGGCACGGACGTCTACACGGACGACTCGGATATCGTCGCTGCCTGCATTCACGGGGGATGGATTCGAGGCGAATGGGCCGACGATGTGGATGTCTCCTTGCTAGATCTCGACCGAGGCCTCTCTGCGCCCGAGAAGGAAGTTCCTGCGACCAAGAGACGCAAGGAAAAGGAAAAGGAAGAGAAGGCGAGACTCGAAGCGAATTCGGCGATGTACCTAGACAAGCCGCCCAAGACGGGCCCCGTCAACGTGCCTGCCGACCGCGACATGCACGTCAGCATTGTGATTCTTCCGCGGTTGGAGAAGTACAGCAGCACCACTCGCTTCGGCATTCAGTCACGCGAGTATGGCGGACGATACAACGGCCGCCAGTCGATTCACGACGGTATCAGCTTCATGGTCACCGGTATCCGTTGGGTTACAAACGGCGCCGGTACGCAAAGCCGTCTCCGCGGCAAGGGTCGACGAGAGCGCATGCGTAAGGCGATGGGCGAGATGAACGCGGCCAGCCGCGGCCTTAACGGGGCCGCGCTGGAGCGCGAGAAGCAACGTCTCGACAAGATCAGGGGCGAGATCGTCTCCGGCACCTGGTGGAAGAAGGAGAAAGGTCGGGAGAACGGCGCGACCGACAAGGAGGAGAGATCGACAAGCGAAGGCGACAAGGAAAACAGATCCGATGACGAGCCTCGCAATGCAGCTCCTGCCACGAACGGCGTCACCACCAATGGCGTCTCGGCGGGCAAGGGAGACGAAATGGACGTGGATGAGAACGGGAAGGCCGCAGAGGCCCCCAAAGCATAAACGTCGAAACGGGACTTGGAGACAATGCGTGAGAGTTGACGGCATGTTAGAATCGGGCAGCGGATGAATCAAAGGGTTGGAATAGTGTGTTGTAGGAGTAGCGGTGTTTATAATACCCATTACATTCAAGCACATGATTTGGACTCTTGCGATGACTAGTATCTTGGCATTGACTCTTTACTATACACTAGTGGTGATACACCTGGCCATGAGGCCGTCACAATACCATCTCTTATGATGGGACGCGTTCATTTCCAAACATCTGAGCTCAAAGACCGCTCCCCTCTATATTTGAACATCCAGGGGACAAAAGTAGGACTCCGCTGAACCCGTGTAGCCGCTCAACACCCTCCGCAATGCGTGCGGATGGGGGAGGAGCGCCGTCTAAAAGTCCGTCACGCGGCCGTTGTAGCTCCAGTCTCCGGCGGCGCCCCAGCGCAGCGGCTCCCTCTTGGGCCCGCCGACCTCGCCGGTGCGCGGGTTGACGTCGCCCTCGAACTCGGGCGGCGCGCCGCGGACGTAGTTGGGGTGCATCGTCTCCTCCTCGGTGGCGGCGATGGTGGGGGTCGGGGCCTGCGGGGCGGCCTGGGAGTCGGCGACGGCGGCGTTGACCTGCGCCGAGGCGACGGGGTCGCTGGAGGGGGAGATCGTGTGGCTCGGGGTGGAGGTTGCTGGCGTCGCGGCGGCGGTGGAAGCAGAGTCGGGGTCGGAAGGGGGGTCTTGGACGAGGTGTTGGAAGGCGCTGGAGACGGAGGCCTGGCGCTGGAGGCGCTCGAACTCAGCTTGTTGGTCGGCCGGGAGGCGCGGGGGCGCGGGGCCGCGGGAGAAGGAGGAGGAGAGGCGGGCGGGTGTGTGTGGGAGGTTGAGGAGGGGGCGGAGGCGGAGGAGGCGGGACATTGTTGCTGCCTTTTTATTTTTTATTTTTGAATGTTTGTAACTCTGTTGTGAATGTGTTTGAGTGGCTGAGAGGTTCGATGCGGGTGTGTGTGTGTGTGTCTGTGGTCGTGGTTGTGGTGGTGAAGTTGCGTTGGTGTAGGTGTGGGAACTTGTAGGAGGCGAAAATGCTCGGGGACGGGTTCGAGATCGAAAATGTCATTGACGGGCTCGGTCGGGAATGGACCCCTGGGCTGCCTGCGTAGGTTCCGGTGGCGGAGCGGATGGGGCCGAGGTTTGCCGCGAGCGAGCTTTTCCAGCTCTTGATGTACTGTAAAGTTTGAGCTTGGAGCTTGCTCCAATACCGCGCACGGACCATGTCTTGTTTGGAGGCAAAGGCGGGTGGACTTGTTTGGTGGATGAAGCTCGACCTGAGTTTCCATGCCTTGCTTTGAAAGTAATAGCTGGCTTCCTGAACATCTGAGTAGGATACTTGTCTGCACATTGAGAAAGTAACATACCCTGGAGGGTGGTGTTCAAAAAGTACTTCAACGTGTTGTACAACAAGCAACCAGTTTGCTGACACAAGCCAGCTGCAGGCTCTGGAGTCTACTGACTGGGATGATGGTCATATGTCGGGGATGCTCACTTAGAAGTTCGCCAACTTGCCCGCCAGCCTGATGCCTAGCTTGTTTCCCAGACCTGTGTGGTTTCCGAACAGGTCGACCTGCTCGGTGCGTTTCCGCTTACCTCGAAGCGCCGACGCCGGGTATCCCTCTCACCTCAACAGCGCGCCGTGACGGGCCCGCAACCTGATGCGAGCCCAGCAAATCGTCGCCTGGCCCAGCCGCTTAGGTCAACCGTCGACGGAACGCATTGCTGTCATCGTAGATAATTTTTGATGATGATAAGTAACAGAATTATCATAGTTCTAGGCCTGTCTGTTGTCCAAGGCTGAGCGGCGATCGTCCAACAGCTTTCCCTGCTCAACCCTTACGCCCCGTCCCCATTTTTCGGGGCGAGCCTCGACTGCGTTTGGCTCATATCCAATTACAGACTGATGTGATTGTCTTGCATCTTCTCCCCAAGAAGACACCTGACTGGTCAAGAAAATGCGCGGCAAGGCAGATTCTCACCATAGTAAGGATCCTGGCTTGGCAGCGTAGCAGCTTGCATAAGGCAGCCCCTGCTAACATGTCTAAAGGGCTTTCGTTCCGGAAGTGGTGACACACCTGATGCCCAGCATGCAACTTGCCCAATGCCAATCAAGCCCGGACGATAATGCAAATCCGAGGCACAGCAGACAGTGCTCTATCGGGTTGTAGCCTTCTCGTATGAGAAGCCCAACGCGCCCAATCCTAAAAGAGCGTCTCGTGACCGGCCAGCTGCTTTTGCCGACCCGCAGGTGTGGGAAAGGATACCGCCTTCTAAAGGTCATCCCCAGATCCAGCCTGATTTCTCCAAAACATCTCAAAATCATCGAAGACGTTCTTCTACGTCCATTTCCCCAAGATAAGGTTGCCCTCGACACTTACAATCTACTCGGGATTTCGTAAATATGTCGGACCCGGGAAACTATACCGTCGGCTGGATCTGCGCCATCACCACCGAGTATGTCGCTGCTCAAGCCTTCCTTGACGAGAGGCATGAAAGGCCTGCGCGCCTCGCCCCCAGTGACAGTAATAACTACGCCCTAGGCAAGCTCAGCGGCCATAACGTCGTTATTGCCGTCTTACCTCATGGGGAGTACGGCACGACCTCAGCCGCGGTCGTCGCCAGAGACATGCTGCACAGCTTTCCCAACATCCGGCTCGGATTGATGGTCGGCATCGGAGGCGGCGCACCAAGTCAAAAACACGACATCCGCCTCGGCGACATCGTAGTTAGCTGTCCACGCAACGGAAAAGGCGGGGTCTTTCAGTACGACTTTGGCAAGACGATTCAGGCTCAGGCCTTTCAACAAACAGGGTTCTTGAACCAACCGCCGCTGGTACTACGGACGGCCGTGGCCGGGCTTGAGGCTATGTACGAAGTCGACGGCCATCAGATCGATGACCATATCAAGGCGGTTATCCAGAAGAAGCCGAAGCTTCAAAAGAAGTACTCGCGGCCGCATCCAAGCAGCGACAGGTTATACAAGTCAGACATTGTGCATCCTCGGGACACAGAGGAAGGCTGTAGCCAGGTGTGTGATAACGATGCGTTAGCGTTAAAGCTACGCCGCGAACGCGACGAAGATGAAGACGATCCAAAGATCCACTATGGGCTCATCGCCTCGGCGAATCAACTGATGAAGGACGCACTCATCAGGGACAAATTGGCCGAAGAAAATGATGTGCTTTGCTTTGAGATGGAAGCGGCAGGCCTGATGAACCACTTCCCGTGTTTGGTCATCCGTGGTATATGCGACTACTCTGACTCGCATAAAAACAAGGATTGGCAGGGCTTTGCTGCTATGGCGGCTGCAGCATACGCAAAAGACCTTCTCAACCAAATACCAGTCAACAAGATTGAGGCCGAGATAAGGATCGAAGATGTCCTAAGATCTAGTTGGCGGCTACTACGGTAATACCCTTCAAGCTGCTTCTTCTAAGGGCCACAAAGAGATTGTCCAGATGCTCTTAGACAAGGGGGCAGATGTTAACGCTCAGGGCGGCGGCTACGGTAATGCCCTTCAAGCTGCTTCTTTTAGTGGTCATAAAGAGATTGTCCAGATGCTCTTAGACAAGGGGGCAGATGTTAACGCTCAGGGCGGCTACTACGGTAATGCCCTTCAAGCTGCTTCTCTTAGTGGTCATAAAGAGATTGTCCAGATGCTCTTAGACAAGGGGGCAGATGTTAACGCTCAGGGCGGCTACTACGGTAATACCCTTCAAGCTGCTTCTTCTAAGGGCCACAAAGAGATTGTCCAGATGCTCCTAGACAAGGGGGCAGATGTTAACACTCAGGGCGGCGGCTACGGTAATACCCTTCAAGCTGCTTCTTCTAGTGGTCATAAAGAGATTGTCCAGATGCTTCTTAACACAGAAAGGATTAACGTTGATGCAAGAGATGAATACGGTCGATCGGCACTGTTATCGGCAGTTAACAAAGGACATACGGAAGTAGTCCAAATGCTCATCAATACAGAAAAGGTTAACGTCGATTTAAGAGATGAAGACGGTCGATCGGTGCTGTCGTGGGCGGCAGAATGCGGACATACAGAAGTAGTCCAAATCCTCGTCGATACAGAAAAGGTTGATGTCGATTCAAGAGACAAGCGCGGCCGATCGGTGCTGTCGTGGGCGGCGCAATACGGACACGAGGCTGTTCTGAAAGCGCTTCTTGAGTTACAAGCTGATCGTGTGACGAGGAGTAAGAATGAGTGGAACCCTCAAACCTGCTTCTCCGACAACAGACGAGCCGGGGATGTTTACCTACAAACATTGGGGTCACTTGCCGCATCAACAAACAACGTTGCACACGGTGTTGACGCCAACTCAAAGGACGTCTATGGTGCTACACCTATTTTATGGGCTGCAAGAGAGGGTCAACAGGATGCTGTCCGTCTGTTATTGCTGCAAGCACACGTAGACCCAGACTCTCGCGACAACAAAGGGCGTACAGCGCTCTCCTGGGCCGCTAGCAAAGGCCATGAAGATATTGTATCTTTGCTCATTACGGACGAAAAGGTCAACATAAATTCACAAGACCGTGCTGGCTACACACCATTGATGTGGGCTCTGCGGAAATCTCACATATACGTGGTGAAGTTATTGCTTCAAGATGGAAGCCGTTTCTCGGACACATGCAAAGCCGAATTAGCTTTTCAGGCTTTCAGGTTGGCACTCGCAGGCGAGTGGGACCAACTCATAGCTGACATCGGTTACATCGACGATGACGACTTACTAGGGCTTCAAAGATTGTTTTGCAACTCTTGTAATCAATGAGAGACGGAGGAGATGTCGATTTGGTCTTCATACGTAGATAAAATCGACTGTTTCTAGTTGTTGGTGCGTTGAGTAAAAGTTGAAATTATGCATGAATTCCTTGGATGTTTTGTCGGCTTTGGTCCCGGGTGTTTTGGTACGTTGTGGCATTAATTCCGGATTTGGCACATTGCTGCGCTTTCTTACCTATTAATGACTCCTAGAAAGCGTTACGGGATTCATCTAAACCATATGTCCATGGCATAAAACATACAGTTGATAGTCTTCTCCCGACTCTTTGTAAGGCCGCCAGAAAGAGCGGTGAAGTACTGTGTGTTGAAAGGCATAGATCAGATCTATAATCGTTTTGATCCCAACTAAGCCCTCTTAGATTAGGAACCTAGCGGGATAACATGAGCCCAGGTGTAGTTATGAGAACTTTACTTGGGAAACGAAGGATGTATCTACGTAGAAGGAGACTATATCATTCTTCTTATCTGTCGGCAGCGCCGGAATATGGTAAGTCCTCGCTACCCGAGCTGTACCCTTTTTGCAAAAGGATAGCAGGCTTGACATGATGGCAACTTCTCGATTACATCTTCCAGAGCCTCTACGGGCACCCGTCGCGGGAGTTCAAGCGCTAGGCCGATCGTACAGGTTTGGCTAACTACATGAGGTCATTACAAGGTGCTACATCGTGAAGGAATCCATCGAAGAGGCACTACTAGAATACCGTGAGTAAAGGACCTAAGACATAATGATGGCATGACTATAGCATACGCTAATAGTATAGTAGATAAATACGGTCTTGGTAAGCCATTCATTTGCTACTGAAAAACAGTAGAAACCGGAAAGCGCGCGGAAAAGATTTGCTTAGGTAACTTGAATGGTAACACACCATATGTGCGGATGGCTCACCGCTCTGTCGTAGTCCTTCACGAGCAATGACAACACAAAAAATTCCTGAAAGGATCGTGAGTTGCTCCCAGGGGTACAAAAATATCAACAGGCAAGTGATCGAACGGTTTGGATAGATACAAGCCATCTTGGTTGCTCCTAGACGGTCACCCAGAGGGGCATGTCCGTCATCAAGAACGAAACGAACAGTCAAGGCCTGGCAGAAGATATACACAAGAAACGAGCCTTCAAAAAACCACTCCCCATTCACTCCATCACCATCTACTCTTTTGCAAACAGTTCTTCGCCTACCCCATCCCTCCCTCTTCCAGTCCCACATAAACCTCGTCCTCACCCTCCTCACTAATATCCTACTTATGCGGCTCACTATAAACATGGCTAAACGCAACCGGCGACCCAAAGTTCGGCGCCCCGTTACTATGCGTGCCCAGCAACTGCACCATGGTATACCGGCTATCGTCGCACGCGCCCGCGCTGTTGCTCGTCGCATGGTACGCGATCCACGTCTGATCCCCCGCGGGGCTGCTGAAGAAGCTGTTGTGTCCCGTCCCGTAGTGCCCGTTGCCGCTGCTCAGCACGCACTTGTTCCCCTTGGTCCACGCGCTCGGGTCCGTCGGCACCTTGCTCCCGTCCCACGTCAGCAGGCCCAGGCAGTAGCTCGCGGACCAGCAGTAGCTCGCGCTGTAGGCGATGTAGGTCTTGCCGCCAAAGTACAGCGCCGCGGGCCCCTCGTTGACGGGGTGCGAGACGCGCTCCCAGGACTGCGTGGGCTGCGAGATGAGCGAGACGGAGCCCGAGGTCGAGACGTAGTCCGCGTTGAGCTTCTGGATGCAGATGGACTGGTACGCGGCGCCGTGGAAGCACGAGTACATGAGGAACTCGCCGTGCTGAGGGGTACGCAAAACCGAGGCGTCGATTGCCCATTCGTCGGGACCGATGCGACCGACGTAACTATAGGATTCCCAAGGGGTCGTACCGCCTGTGAGTGTGTCAGTGTTGGCTTTCATCTCCTACAACATGAAATCGTAAGATGTGTCAGGAATGGGCGAACAGGAACTTACCCCTCAATACATGCATCCTCTGGTTGTCGAGATTTGCGCTCCCGCCGGCCGTGAAGTAAATGTACCACCGGTTGCCCAACCAATGCACCTCGGGCGCCCAGACATTGCAGCACCGCGAGGCATCTCCCGAGGAATACACGACCTTCTTGGTTGCCGACTTGAGGCCCTCGATGGTCGTCGACCGTGCGATCTCGACCGTGGACCACGTCGTCGACAGGAGGTAGTAGTACCCGTCGCCAGAGTAGGTGATGAAGGGGTCCGCGCCGCCGGGCCGGCGAATGGGGTTCGTGAAGGCTGAGACAAGGGGCGCCGCGGTGAGGGTCAGGATGGAGGTAAGGGCAGAGAGGAGGCGTGGGAAACGCATCTTGGCGGTTGTTGCCGGACTCGTCTTGCGTCTCTGCAGCGTGCGAAGGGTGAAGGGCTATAGACAAGAGGCCATCGTGAAAAGGGGGCAAGGGGTGGATTTTATCTTTTTCCCGGGAATCCGGATAACGTGAGGATGCGCAAGCAGGACTGTAGAAGATCGATTCCGATGCCATGGCTTGGTGTATACTAGCCTGTGCAAGCGAGCCATCCAGAAGGCCACCACTCCGGCGTTGCCGCCTCAATCTCGGCTCCATTTTCAGCTCAAGCATCGGAGGTGATGGCCTTACAGCCTTTATCACAGGTGCAACCCCGAGATGAGAGCCATACAAGCGTCGTCCTCATGGTAGACGGCGTATTCCGTTCGTCGAGCACCCCCGGCCTTCCCGGGATGCAAGGCCAAGGTTCAGAACCGCAATATCGGAGCGAGGCGGGGGATTGGTGGGATTAGCGGCCGTCCCCTTGCCGGAGCGGGGTGAGCGGGTGTGCCTCGATGCCACGATGCCACCACGCTGCGGCCGTAGAGGCAGCCCGTTGAAGAGGGCAGTCACTCGCGTGGAGCTGGCAGATGTCGGATGAGCTGCACGCCAGCCCCTGGATTGCATGCATCACATCTAGGCCTGGAGCCGACGGACGTCGAAGCTTAAATTCTCCGGGGTAGGCATTCGCGTTTAAGCTCGCGGGGCAGAAAAGGTGTGTCAGTGCTGGGATTCCCGGCGAGTCGGGAGGGTCCAAATGCGACGGCATTGGAAATGATTGGAGCGCTTGAGACCGCGTCAGTTGCATTGTCTTAGTTGTTGACCAAGGGTATGAATAGGGTTGGACAGGGAACCCGGCCGGCGGCATGGCCAGAGTCATGTGAAACTGACCGACCTGCTTTCTGAAAGATGAGCTGATAGGAGAATATCCATCAATTGGCGTTGAATGTGAAGAGCGAGCTGTGATACGGCCGCTACTAAAGACAAGCAACGAGCTCGGAAGGATTGAGGTTTAGTATATAGGTGTTGCCTTAGAGATCGAGCTTATCATATTCTGAAGAGCTGTCGTTTCATCGCCCAACCTCGAGGTGGTCGTTCGAACATAACCTCTTCTTCATATAATCCCTTTGCTAAAGACGGAACGACCTTCGTTAATTTAGGCGAGAGCCAGTAAGTTGATTCGAGTACGGCACTTGAAGGAACTGGTGCGTCCATTTCAGAAGTCAAGGGACGATGGTGAAAACGAAAGTTGTTCTCCTTCCCTCTGGCCACTTGCTTCACCTCGTGAACCACGGCAAAAGATGGGCTATATGCCCACAGGTGTTCATGTTTACTTTCCATTATCCTGCTTTCCTTGGGTGCAGTGATGCTAACCCGCCTGGGTGAAATTATTTTGCATTCAAAAATGCGTGTGGCTGGGGCCTTTACTCTATATGAAAGTATGCCATCATTAAATCCTACTCTCCGTCTTTTACACCAAGGTATCGAGTTTCAAAACAATTACGCTGTCGCTGTTGGATGATATCATTCCGTCGTTTCGGCGGTGCTGGTTCGTGGACGTCTTTCCTCCCGCTCTTCCATCCAAAACCCACAGGGTCCAAAATCGCATGACTTAGATGTGGCCCTTTCCTACAATCTCTCGTTGCACTTCAATCTCCCCGCTGTCGGCGGTGAAGCGTCTCTCCAGCACCCATCTTGTCTCGCCGTCCTCCTCTTCTTCCTTAATGTACGAGATGCTGTCCGCGGATCCCTTGTGCTTGTGTCCCATGCCAGGTCTCCGTTGAGGGGTGGGATCGATCCTAGGCACCAAATTCGGATGCATGGCAGTGTCCGGGTTCTTCATCCACAAACCCGAGTGGGAGATGCTATTAGAGATAGACATTTCGTCTATCTCGTCAGTCTCCGGCACCGGGTCGAACGCGGCGCTATGTGTAAAGTGAGGCGAGTTCATCACTACTGAAGGGCTTTGATTCAGTGGTGGAAGCGGAGGAGGGGGGGATCCGATAGTTGGCATGGACATAGTCAAGGTGGGAGAGCCCGACGTGCTGCCCGCGTCCGAAGAGTCCATATCGCGGCTGCGTACGGAGAAAGACGAATTCTTGCGAGCGTGGCCTTGGATGCCCATGATGTTGTTGCTGGGCCCTGGGCCCCAGGGCGAACTTCCTCCTTCGCCCCGCTCGGATCTGGGTGAGCCCTCGCGGCTCGAGACTAAACTAGCCTGCGAGCCACCCCACGCCTTGGACCGAAGTCTCATGAGCGCTGACAGACTCATGTTATCTTCGCCATCGGCCATCATGGCGAGTTGGGCCAGACCTGGACTCTGAAGACTTGATGGGCCAGACCCAAGAGGAGGAACGGCGAGGCTCATAATCGAATTACGGTTGGAGTACTCGGATCGTTCCGTAATAGGTGTGAGGTTGGGCTCGCGCGATACTATCCTGCCAGATTTGCTTCGTGATACGCCCGACGGCCCAAAGAAGCCGCCGTTGGCGTACTCAAACGGCTTCTCATCCGATCCGTTCGAGCTGTCTCTGCTATGGCGTCCTCCTTCGATAGGAGCAGAATAAAATCCGAATTCTTGACCGTACCAACCGTCTGAGTCGTTGGCAAGGGCACTAGCGTTTGCCTCCGCAATGAAGTCGTCGTAGTCAACATCATAGTCGTCAAGGTCTTCGCGAAATCCGCCATCGTCATAGTCATCGTAGTCGTTGTCCCCATGGGGCAGGCTGTGCGAGGACTCGCCGCCGGGCGACATGAGCTCACTTGGAGGTGGTGAAGAATCTCGTCTAAATCGGCCGTTGGCAGCAGCCTCGAACGCTGCAGCAGCAAGCGCGGTTTGGTAAGCCTCCACCTTATCCTGGCCGGTCGTCGAGAAACTCGATGTCATGGTGGACTCCTGACCCTGAGCCAGAACTTCGCTAGCCCGTTTCGATTCTTCGACAGAAGGGACCGGCATGCCGACGCTCAAAGAAGTGTGAGCTGTTGATTGCGACATGTTAGACTGGGCAGAAAGCCGCGAAGTGCTGTCGGAGACCCTCTTGTTGCTCTCCGGAGCAGCGCCGTCTTGAGAATCGGTGTTCTGGGTCATATTGTCCTGGATGCCGCTTTCTTGTGCGCTGGTTTCAGGAGCGGCGAAGGCGGCGGCGGCAGCAGCTCGAGCAGCTTGAGCAGCGGCAAATGCGCCAGGAATGGGCCGCCCATATCGATCGGTGTCATCTAGGTCGAAAATGGACTCGTCAAAATGGGAACCATCGCCCTCTCCTGCAAATTCCAGTTCGTCCAGAAGACCGTTGTCAAAGTAGAGATCATCCTTCTTCGGCGGTGCAGGAGAGGTGAGCGACAGCTGTTGGGTCTGCTCGTGCAACAGTTCATCCTGCGGCTGCGGACTGGCGATGTCAATACCCTCAATGGCGAGTCCAGCAACTGGTTCTATCGTCGTCGGTGATGCAATTTGATCCGAGGGCAGACCAGGTGACAAGGCTTGGTCGATGTTTGGCGTTCCCGAGTAGGCGAACCCAATCACCTTGCCATCGGCATCCCTCGGCGTCGAGACCAGACCGGCGCTGTGTGGGCTGGCCAATGCCGATGGAGGATTCGATCGCTGGAAGACAAAGCCAGAAAAGTTCTCCTGGTCGTTGTCGGGGTCGTCTTCGGCATCTTCGTCACCCTCAACCTCGACCTCAGGCACCACATCAACTCCTAGGGGACCAGCCCCAGCCGCATCGAAGTCCTCAACATCTACACCCAAAGGATCTGTGCCTCCAGCATCAAAGTCCTCTTCGTAACCGTAGTCGTCTCCAAAATCGTTGCTCATTGGGATCGGCTCTTCGAATCCGTCGTCATCCATCATCGCATCGTAGTCAAAGTCTTCGTCAAAGTCGTCGAACCTAGAATCGCGATTCTGGCTCGGCTCAGGGTCGGATGTCTTCCTATCCAACTCGCGTTGACGATGACGTTCCTCGAGCAGCTTCTCTTGCTTTGCGGCGCCCACCATATCGAAGCTAAACCTAGAGGACGTACTCTTCATGTGACGAGGCACCGAGGAAAGGACATCTTGGCCGGACATGGAGACATGCCTTGAAGGAGCTGCCCTTGTCGAGCTTGCTTTCTTGGACGGGACCGACACGGCACCGACGGATGGTTTCTTGGAGATGATGGAAGCAGAACTGGAGGAGGGAGCAGTGTCGTCTTTGAGTGGGACTTCAGGGAGAGGTTTGGAGTCCAGATTCAGACTGCTTCTCGTCTTGACCGAACCGCTGGCAGACTCGGGCACCTGCTGTGAGATGACGCTGACCGAGCCCGAGCGGCCAGAGTCGGAAGCGTTGCTCGTGTTCCTCCCATGCTGGAGCGCCTGTGCTTGTGCGGGTGCCGTGCTTTCCCTCGAAGACGTCAAGCCTAGGTCCAGCTTCTCTTCAGCTGGAGGCGGTTGTGACTTGGACACAGGCGTTGGAGCTGTGGCGGAGCTCGGGCCTTCGTTATTCGGGAGGCTTCGTCTCGGTCGGGGAGCGCTGAAGTCGTGAACTCGCGTGCCTCGGATACGGGGATCATAGGTCGGTTCGCCCAGCTTGTTTCCTCCAAGCGGCAGAGGAGTCAAGTCGGGGGCGTTCTGGCTCGTCTTCCTCCTCGCAAGCAGGGTCGACATGGGATTTTTCAGGAAAGGCAGGCCTTTCCTGCCCTTGGGGGCGTCGGTGTTGTGGTTCGCCATGCGGACGGGTTCGCTGGAAAGTCTCGTTCCCGCAGGGCGTCGTCCGGTGGCAGCATAACCTTGAGGTTGCGGGGAGCTCTGGGAGTGGCCCTGGTGCTGGAGTTCGGTCGGGGTCGCGAAGGAGCTGGCATGTTTTGACGTCTTCGTGGGTTGCGGTGGGGGTCTAGCCGGAGGGGCCGTACTTATTGGCGGCGGGGCGGGCTTCGACCTTGTGAATTGACTTTCGTGGCTGCCATGAGCGACGGGGGAGGGGCCAGCCAAATCCGGCGATTTGGCTGCCATTTGTTGTTTTTGCTGCTTCTGCTGCTCTTGTTGTTCCCGCTGGTATTTGCGCAAGGCTACGCCGCCGAGAAAGCCGGAATCGACGTTGTAGGGGGAGCGCGCCGACGGAGGGGGAGGCGGCGGGTGAGGTTTCTGGGTATTGGGCTCTGGTAGCACTTTGGCATCGGCGGCCGGCCGCTCGAGCGGGGATTCGGAGCGGGACGAGGTGACGCGAGCGATTGGCGGCAGGGTGGGAGGCAGTGAGGAATTCGTCGTGGTCGAGGGTTGGGGTCGCATGCCGGGGCTTAAGGCGGCATCTTGAGTAAAGGGAGAGTGCTGCTGGGGAAGCGAAGGATCCCAGGGAGCCGGTGCCGAGGGCTGTTCGGGGTTTGGTGACGTGGGATTCGACTGTCCCCGTCGGTGGATTCGAAGATGGGAAAACATGGTGACGGATTTCGTGATTCGGGATGGATGGATGGTTCAGGCGTGAATCGTGATCCGGGGCCCGATGGCGCAGGGGTAGCACGGGTGGTCGCAGGATAGGGAAGCGATTACGGGTCAGAGACAATATTGCAGATAGCGAGCGAAGGGAAGCCGGGTCTCTCCCAACTCGGCGACTCGGTGAGGGCTGAGTGGGGTGTGGACGACGTCAACAGCGTCGGTCTTCAGCCGCGAGAGTGAGACGCGATCATCTCCTTGCAGACGAAGGTGCAGTCATAGTTTATCCAAGTCTGGCTCGGGTGTCGGTGTCGGTGTTGGCGTCGGCGTCGGGCGTGAACGAGTTGATTAGGCTATGAATTCGGATGTGGACGTGGACGGAGGTCTTGGAGTTGTCGCAAGCTATTGGCGACGGGCGTTGAACGAAGGGTGTCGAGCCGGCAGTGAGGTATGATGTTATGGGCTAGTGGGAGGATAGTCGAGGTGGTGAGAGAGGAGGATGTGGAAGGAAGGGGGAGAAAAAAGAAGGCAGCATAACAAAAAGCTAAGCTAAGGTCGGTAGACAAGAAAGGCTGCTCGCTCGCTCGCTACCTGATGCAACTGTGTTAGTTGTCACTCCCGCATTTCCTTGCATTTTACGTCTTAGTACGAGGCAGTATTGCTTGCAGCTGCTGTTGCGTGGCTGCTGCGTGGGAGAACCTTGTCTGCCCCATGCCATGCCATGCCACGCCACTTCATACCAACCAGGTGCCGCGCAACAAGACGCCGCCCAACCCAGGCTCGAGGCTTCAGACCTCCGTTCTCAAACAGTCCAAGGTCCAAGGCCCTGCCATCGACGGGTCGTGCGTCCAATTCGGCAATGTTCAAGAACTAAGCACCAGGGCAAGGGATAAGAGAGGAAAGGCCGCTCGGGCTGGCGTTCCGTAGCCTGCAAGTCAGTCAATGTCACTCAGCATGTCATGTTAAATCCCCTTTGGAACTGCCAGGACTATATTGCTGCAGGTCATTGGCCAAGGAGGAAAAGAAAGGGTCCTGGTTCACCTTCCTCGATGAACAACAATACTATGTAGTAAGCCAAGGCAGCACAAAATAAGTACAATGAAAATAAAAATATTCAAAGGACTTGATTGCAGGTGCAGGTTTCCTTGGCCCCTGCCTCTCTCGTCTTCTTTCTTCATTCCTCCCTTCTCTCGTCTGGACAACCGCGCAAAATCACATCAGAAATCCTCCGGCTTGCTTGCATCTGATTGGACCCTGATGAGCGCAATGCGAAATGAACCACACAGTTCTTTTTTTTTTCTTTTTTTTCTACCAGATCCATCCCCCCGTGTCCGCCCACGCTCCGCTTTTAAATTTCCGACTCCACTAGAACATCACCCTGATTATGTCATCGTCAAGATATGGCTCACCGACAGGCCAGCCAGCAAGGAAAGCCAGTGACTTCACTGTCAATGAGCACCACTTTTACACTGTCCTTGGAGTCATCCACCCTGTACGGATGTTGTACCATCTTCTCTTCCTGATCGCATTCCTGATCTGGGAAGTAACAGCATCTCTTGCCGAAACAGCTTTTTCCCATTGTCGTGGAGCCTGCGTAGATCACCCCATCATCCCATCTTTTTCGTCTCCAGCCATCCCTCCTCCGCGACCGAATGGAAGACAGTGGCCAACAGTATGCCGCCCACATCCCATTTCTCTTGCTTCACGTCGACACGTCCATGACGAGACAACGATGCCACTGCTCCTCGACTTGCACTGCGACACTGCAGCAATAGTTTCACCAACATCGCCGGTCCACTCGAATACCTCACGCTGAATCACCAGTAGCTCGGACGCGGTGTTACCCCAGGCCATATCCTCTATGGCCGACTATTTGTCTCATGCAGATAGATTCAAAGACGCATCTGCCGGCAGCTAACCCATCATCCATATGTCTCGAGCTCAGTCCTCTCGCAGTCTCATGCTAGACCGCCAACCCGCCAAGTCGGTTCATCCTCAACTTTCCTGCACTCCTCTGCAAAGGGAACCTGCTTCAGAACCTCTCTCCACAGAAGTCAGACAAAAACCTGTCGCAGGAATCACAGCTGTAACGACTGGCCCAGGCGGCTGGACCCCAGCTTCAGACCCCAAATCTCAGACCCCAATCTCAGACCCCGAGTAGCGTCTCTGGCCGCTCTCTGGTCCGAGAACCGTCCTCACTCAATCAGCCGCCTGCGTGGCAGGTTAGCGGCACCATGTGTAGGGCGCACGTCGACAAGCCCTACGTCAGCCCTGAGACCTGGGATGAAGTTTCTCGAGCAGCTTCTGGAGGAGTGGGGTCCACAAGTCTGCCTTCCTAGAGGCTCTTTTCTTGTCCCCCAACGGAGTACGCCTTTCAAGCCTCATCTTGCGTTGGTTCGGATAAGGGATTATCCCTGTTAGAATCCTCAAAACTCGCCTGGGCAAAGGACGCCTGCAAGTGCAGTCTCGACAAGGCCTTGTCCGTTGATTTTAAGGCTGGGCCTAGCGGAAGCTCTTCTCGCTTTAGCATCAGCTGCTAGCGCAAACACTCGATGGCTAGACGGCCCAGACCAAATACCTATTGTCCTGTTCGCTGCTCATAGCATCGTGATCACTAATATCCGAGGGCGTCAAGCATGACTAGTGAAGCCATTCCAACATGGAATTACTGTTGATTTGGATAGCCAACTTCAGGCTGCTAATACTTAATAACAGAACTGACAATCCCTCCATCCGCCTGCCATTGCACTCTATGAGGAGCAAATCGGGAACATGCCGCAGGCTTGCCCGTGCCAGCTCGCCTTTCCAGGCTCTGCATTCTCTCGGAAACAGTCAACAATTGAACCCCTGGGAACTGCTGGCGTTGCTGCAGCGAGATCCACTTGTCGCCGTAACCGGATCGACAGCGATGTTGGTGAGGTCCATGATTTCGATACGTACGTTGTCGCACTGTCCATGGGCCCTGCTGCATTGAAGATGCACAACGCGGCCCCCTCGGACGCTGCCACGGAAGTTGGCGGGGCTGATAACCGAGGTGTTAAAAAGGATGAGCTACCGTTTCCCCGTTGCCCGTTTTATGTAATGCACTAAATCGCCTCGACCGGCGGCTGCTCGGCGTATTATGTGGTTACGTTGTCCAAACCTATGGATGCAAGAAATCGCCATGGTCAGCCTTGATATTTCGATGACAACAACCGCAAGCAAGCTCAAGCAGACGGACAAATTCAATCGTGTCAAATAAAAACTTGCCGAGATTTCTTAACATTTGGTTTTCGTCCGTCAGCTTCCTACGTGTAAATCTCCATCCGGCACGGGATTTACATCCAGGACCTGCACCGCCGCCTTTAGGCGAATATCCGAGTTGCACTCCAGTCCAAGTCTCGATACGACCCGAATCGTGTAAATCATTACATATGAGCCTGGACGAATTACAGTCCTGAAAGTACCAAGTCTTATGCCACGTCTATCACGAGTGCGTGAGGACGTCCTAGTGATCGAAGGAGGAACATTTGCAATGCCGCTGACTGTGACAGGAAACACCGGCACAAGACTGACTTATTGGGATAGTTCGACTTCCCCTTGAACAGGTCTTACCACGTCTACCCGTTGTTATCAAAAGTGTTATATCCGTACCTATCGATATCAAGGCTCTTGCTGCCTAGGATCCGGGCGTTCGACTGGTTCTGATAGTCCATGGGAAGGGAGTTCTCCAGCCGGTACGTCGTGTTTCTGCTTCACTAGTGAACAATGTCAGCCGCCTTCTCCTCACACTATTCATGCTGAAAAGAGACGGTGAACTTCACTGGAAAAGTTCGACACGTTCCTCCCAGCGGGCGCCGCGTGAGCACAGAAGCCGGATGACTACTGTCGGCGCACGATGCGCAGGGGAGAATGGTCTGTGGAGAATGCAATATTGAGCAACTACTCCGTACGATAACCACCTTTGAAAGCCGAAGATAGATATAATATGAAAGGGTCGCTGTTGTTCTAGAACCCGCCTGTTTAGATTCTCTTTCATAATGTCCCCATGCTGTTTAGTGGATTGCTACCACTCAAAATGACCCCTTTCGGTATTCCATAATAGATACGACCGACGAGAACACCGCCAGCGACATGGTTCTTTATCGTCCCAGGCCGTATCTTGCCTTGACCTCGGCCGACATCTTTATTCCGAACAACGGTCTTGTCAGATACTTGTTTGTTCCTGTCCAATCACAAAGCCTAAAATGGTCACTTGCTTCGGTTATGTGTCAGGGTGTATGCTCGAACAAGAGTGAAGACTGTTTTGCTGCAGCATATATCAGTGATGGATTGCTCTCCATCTGTACATGCTTTCCTCTACATCGGCTCACACGGACAATACCCTCAAATTACAGAAAAGCTCACTTCTATACGAAATGTAAGCAGAGTTACATAAACTAATTATATTTAGACGCAGCTCACCAACAGTAACTATGTGCATGAAAGTCTTCGCCCTCCATCGCTGCCTTGCCCCTTCCAACGGCGGGTGCGATGGCTACTACGCCGAGTACGTCGAAGACCAAAATTGCAACAGGATGATGCATGGAGGCCTCCCCCAGTTAGACTGCCGCGCCGTCTGGGCCGGCTTTGAAGAAGAGACGAGCACCAAAGTCAATCACCGCGACGAGTACGCCAAAAAGTCCAAGGGTCTCTGCCCCCAGTGCCAGCACAACCACCAGATTGCTTACATCCAGGAACAAGCCGAGCTCGAGCGCGACGGTAAGTTCTCGGACCGCGTGCGGGCCCTCATCGGGGACCTCACGCGGAAGGCGGAGCTCGGCCACACCGAGTTCATGCTACGAGTGTACCACGAGCTGTGGGACGCGGCGCAGGTCCTCGTCGCCGGGCTGAGCAACAAGACGGACGTGGCATGGCACGGCATCGAGGCGGCGCTGTGGACCCACTTCGGCGTCAATGGCATGAGGCTGGCTCCCGTGCGGGCCATGGTGGCCTCGTTGAGGGAGGTGAAGAGGGAGTTGTTGGTGCACGTGAGGACGAACATCAAGGAGATGGCCGTTGCGCTAGTGGGGCCGAACGAGTCCTGGGACGTCGACCTCGAGATTGGGGGTTACATTGATGAAGATTGGAGGAGGCAACGGCAGTTGGCTGTCGAAGCCTCGCGGCATAGGGCGCGGGAGGAGGAACAGCGGGTTGAGGAATAGCGGCAGGAAGAGCATCTGGTGTCGCAGCACCATCACAGCTAAGCTAGGCTTACTGCATGCCCTAGTTTCAGGTGTTCCTGTTAAAGGTAAGCGTTGTTGATTCTCTTCAGATTCACGGGCACTCCTGCAATAGATGGGGCGGTTGCGAAGAAGCATGGGGTTTCAAGTGTCGCTGCGACATTCTTTCTTGGCATTGAATCAGTCGGATCCAGTCAACTGTTGTGTTCCTACATGGTCGACGGTCGGGTATAGTCCCAGCATCCGAATACCAGCCCTCGGTCAGGTCTGTAGTTAAACTTGTATGAAACAAAATTGAAGAAAAATACTCTTGTAATCACTATTTACTCAACCACTCACAACTCTAACATTCTGTATCGAAAATTGACCACTTCGGTCCTTCTGAAGCTCGCGAAGCCGCTGTTGGCAGTAGTTGTTTAGCACCTTGGACTTGGAGATTGGCTCCGCTTCAGGGCTCCAGAAAAGAAACCCTACATAAATTTGCTTTCCACCATCTGAGTCATCCAACTGGGTTACACCAGTTTGTCCATTCGGCGTTGTGGCAGAGTGGTCTAATGCGCAAGACTAGAAATCTTGTTCCTTCGGGAGCGTCTGTTCGAATCAGGCCAACGTCGATCTTTGTTTTTTGAATGTGAAATCGACGCTTGCAGTTCAATTTTTGTGTAAGATGTATTGTAGAAACATCGAGTGCGTACACACCAGGGTCGGACCGCTGTTGTGCGCTGCAAGCGATGTGGAGCTGGCATTTTGGAGTCATCCTCATTTTTATCCTTTCCTTTCTTCTCTTCTTTCTTTTTTTTCTCTTTTTCCTTTTCTTTAATTAGAGCTCCCCTGCTGGTTGACGAAGAAAGCTTTTTGGGTACGATAATTGTCTTTCTGGAAGACTGAAGCATGGAACGCAGTGGAGTTGACTTTGATTCCACTGACACAAAGGTGAACTTGTTGTTCTCTTGCTGAATTCTCAAGTCTATGACCAAGGCGAAATAAGAGGAAATACCATTCAACCCGTAGATAAAGCAGTTTCAAAGGCAACAATAGCTCTTGTCTTTTTTTTCCTTGACTTTAACAACGAAGTTCGTGTTCGGACAATTCAAAGCGTCGGGTGCACTTGAGGTCTTTGCAAAGATCTTATGCTAATCGAGAATTCGCGCAGAACAGAGCAGTAGTTATCCAAATAATGATTGTTAACTCCATCTTTCATCATGAACAATGAGACAAAAACAGTTTGCCCGCGATGGGCGAAAGGCTATTCGTCACTCATCATATAAAGGAACATCGATGTCTTCTTTCGGGTCTACTAACTACTCAAAAGACATCATCATATTCCACAATCAAGCCCGGATCAAGCCAGAATTACAACATCACTGAACTTTCTTCTGCCCATTAACTTCCAACAGTACACTTAAGAAAAACTACGTCCCCTCATCATGTGCAACGTCCTCAAACGCATCTCAGAGTGTCAACGGTGCTTCAAGACCGTGAAATTCGAACATCTCGACCAACCCTGCATCCAAGTTGTCAACACCCCCAGCTCTGAAATTGGTGCCTGCGGCACTCTCACTTCGCAAGAGGTTTTAGGCCCTCGGGACCGCGTCTGCAACGATTGCCGCCGGCCGGCACCTCAGGAGGCGGAAAACAGAAAAGACGCCAACAGTGGAGGCGAGTCCTACTCACTTTGCTACTACCTAGATCCTTCTATGCCGTCGGTTGACATGACAGCCCACAACACCGTAGCCCAACTAGGTTCCATCCCGGTGTCTCCGTCCGAGTCTTCTACACGACGAGAGTTTCCACTCGCTGGAGGTGTGAGGCATGTTCGACGTGGTAACGGTACGGAGAAAAGTTTCTTTGCCTATGCACCGTCGTCCAGACCTGCACCGCGCCGAAACCAGACAAAGAAGTATCAAGAGGGTGTCCTGGATGGAAAGAGCAGGCCTTTTGAGGGTCTCACGGGGATCTCAGAAGAGTTAGATAACCAAGAAGCTGACCAAGAAGAAAAGCACATCCTTCCCAGCATGGCAGATCGACTCGTGTACGAACGCTCATACACTGACGCGAGCCATCGCGTCGGACGAAAGCAGGAGAAATATAATTGTCCTTCTGAAAGAAGCAGCGAGGGTTCAGAGGACATCCCCAACTCGAATACCACGCCAGCGGCCCTCTCAAGAAGCAAAGCGCAACCGCCTCTGCTCCTAACGGTTTTGGCCTCGGGCTCTCCACGCATACACACTCAGACCCCGCAGACCGTGACGGCTCTACGCATCGAGTCCCCCTGGGACACCAAATTGAAGCCAACGCAAGCCGATGGCGATCCTTGGTGGTATCCCGAGATCTGGGGCCCGGCGAAGGACCTCCCCGAGGAGTTGGCGAGCCTCCTTCGACACCTCCCGCCAGCAGATGTCTTCCACAGCCACCGCATTTACATCTTCAACGATGACTTAAATAAGTCCATTGAGAAGAGTGCGACGGTCTTGTTGCTTACACCACAGGGGAAGCAGGCGAGGATCGTCTCGGCGGCGTTGTATGAGGAGGGCGTGCGGCTGGTTACATGTCGCCATCTAGCGCGGATGCGGTATGAAGAACTCTCGAGGGAAGAGAGAGAGAGAATGGCAAGGGGTGAGCAGTGCTGCATCTTCTACCCTTGCAGGGTTGCGTGTTGTCCATTACTGCACAAGGATGGACAGCATCAGCCGATGGCGCCGGAGGGGGAGACCCTACTCTCCGCGATGGAGAGGGGGTACAACTGGCGGAAGAGCTGGGGAACAAGGATTCCGCGCCCTATGTCGTCGTTTTCGAGGAGGAGGTATGGCGGGTCACGCTCACCTCCAAGACAGAGGTCTCCTGTTGCGTCTGATGGACGACGGGAACCGATGTTGCTGGATTTGATGATGGAGGAAGATGTAAGTTCCGAATTCGGGGAAGAGAGTGGACAGACAAACTGGGCAGGCGCAGTTGTCGCAATCCATCCTGCTGTTCGCCAGTCGACTAAGTCAGACGAAAAGGGCCCCTTCGAAGCGTCTTCGAAATTTTTGTTGGAAACTGATTTCGAGGATCAAGGTGAGATAACTGAACGATTTGCGTACAGGGAACGCGTCGGCAGGATCCGGCCCGCGTATTACCATCCAGTTAAACGAAGGGACAGCTCTCCGGTACCCAATAGACAGCGAACGCGCCGTGAACAGACGGCATCTTTTACAGCCGAGCAAAGCCAGGTTGACTGCCCTTCTGCAGTCGATAGTCCTTCCAGTCAGAATGGTTCGCAACGTCACAATTCTACCCACAACGGGATCCAGGTACCCTTGGAAGACTTCGACAATCTGAGCATCTTTGGAAACGAGAGGTTCATTGATGACGCCTAGGGACTCCATTTGTGGTGAGTTTTTAAAGTATGGACTCAAGAGTTATGTACAAATTTGGGTTATGCCACATGAAGAGAGACAGACTACAACAAACATAATCAGGAGGTGGGCTAGATGAAAGATCCGCATGCAATAAGACAGAAAGACACTGTGCATTGAGCGGCCGTGTGCGGCTGATGATGGTTAACAAACTCTTGAGAACACAAGCTATCGTCAAGCTTGCAAGATTTACGGAGCTGGTTTTGTGTATGCTTTAAGAAAGAAAATGGCTGGAATACATACGTCTTCTGTCTTGTACCAAACCTGATATGTCAATCGAATTCTGTTCGATATTGACTTTTCCCTCGAAACCTCAAGGTGCATTGGCGACATGTCCCCCAACCAATTCCCAGTCTATAGATGATACATATACGTTAATGATTGCAACTAGCCATGTAATTACTCGAACTCGTCCGTCCTAGACCAGCACGGCGCTTGACACCTCTATCACCCTTAGACTTGATTAGCCTAATGGCAGCAAGTAGCTAAACATTAGCTAAATGGTCTGAATAGTACCTACGGTATGTAAAAAGCATTCGATCTTCAGCTTAATTGAGGAGCAAACGGCACCAATTAATGCGTAAGGTTACAATGGCAAAGCGACCACCATTGAACGTTACAAAAACAAAAGAACTGGGCCCTAACCAGGGATCGAACCTGGGACCTCTCCCAATCTGAGATGCCGAAGACAACCCTAAGGGAGAATCATACCGCTAGACCATCAGGGCTGTCGAGTCATGATTGACTGGTGATTGGATAATGAAATCGCCGGTTTGTTAATTCATGTTCCCTAACCATACCCACTATAGTCTGCTTGACTGTGAGGCTACGTAGGAGGCCTTAAGCATCTAGCGCTCTAGACCTGAGCACTGTTCTGTGCCCTCCGACGGCGGTGTTGTCACACCAGTAGGTGCACACTTCAGCTTCTGCCTCAGGTACGTCTACAGAGTCTGTCAACTTCACCGAGCGTGTAATGTGATGACCCCTTTTTCCTAAAGACACAACGATAAATTCTTATTGTTCGGGTAGATCGCTTGACAAGTCTGATCGCATCTCTATCAATAGCGCGCTGGAGATCGCAATCGGCAAACGATCTTCATGAACCATTCCAGGGCGCATTCCACCAGGCTCCCAGGGCAACAGCCGGCATTGTGAGCCTAGCTCGAGCAAAAGGCTATTCTTAGAGACAAACAACCAAGGCCTTTCCGGGTCACGCTACCACATAGGCGCTTCCCCAAGCTCAGATGCGGCTCCCTCTATTTTCTGGCGCTGGCGCTCCCCCAACCTTACACAGCCCGCCAGCCAAGCTACCGGGAGGGTTGAGTCGTCCGAACTCACGTTGTTTGGGCGGTAAACCGCAACACGCCCCGGACCCCTAAGGGAACCACGACAACCCCTTTGTGACCCCAAAGAGCACAGCTATGTCAGACGCCTCCGGGGACAGACACTCACCAACTGGACCTGCAGTAGCAGAAGCAACCAGCTCAGGAACTGTCGCTCGAGCGGCAGTAGTTTCGTCTGCCTTGACGAGGCCTATGACGCGTTCGGCATTGCCACTGGTATTTGCTCTCAGCACTGCCCCAGTGGAGCCTTCCGACAAAGAGAAACCGTAGTAAAAAGGGCACTTCCTTGGAAGCACCGTGGGACACAGAAGAGAGTGGGAGGGATTTCAGAGAAAGTGTCCACTACCCAGGAAAAGTGGTGATTGTGCTCCCACCGGGTGGACCGGGTCGCCGTATCCGTCACATCCAACGTGGGCTTGGACTGGTCGACGGCCTGCCGCTGGAGGAGATCCAGGCCCACCCGTACCTGGCAGGCTGGCTGGCACTCTCCCACTTTCCCCCGGGCGTGTACGGGCCGTTGTGCGGCAGCGGCACTGAGATCGGACCATAGGATGCTGCGAGTACGAACTCTCTAATGAGCTTGCACTGCCGAGGAAACATCCTGTGAATATTGGGAAAGCAATCAAGTAAACGAAGGGAGCCGAGGGAAAAGAGATGGGATGCTCCATAAGCGATGGCCCAAGTGCCCAACAATGCCTACCCTTTCTCGTTATATCAGAGGCTCAGCGCAGATCAGTCACTTCCCTTGGATAAGCAATCTCCAGTTACTCTGCCAGACCACCACCCCCTATCGAATGATGTTGCATGTGTTCATGCTGCGATGTTGTAGCCCCTCGCCTCAGGCATACAAACCTCTTCCAAAGGGCCTGAGAACTCGTTCTGAGGGGTTTTCCGTTTGCCGAAAGATGCATGCTCACCGCATGCTGAACAACGAATGAGACGAGTAGGATGGGGGAATGTCACCGTAGGGCTTGACGTGTAACGTCATGGAAGGCGGACAGTGACGATTCTTGAGGGCCTCGACTTGCCTGTCCTCGAGCATTTGGGTGAGAGATTTAACTTTATGCATCCAGACACCTCCACCGGATCTCCACAGGGGAAAGTCTCTGCTTGCTTGAAGCTTGGAAGCTCGAGAGCCTTGGAAAGAAGACCGGGAGTTGTGTGTGCATCTGCTCAAGCTTCTATCCAGCTGAGAAGAGTTCGAGAAACCTGGATCGGCCCAGTAGGGGAAAAGGTTGTTTTGGTTCTGCAGGTCGGACCGCCCACTGCGGACGGGCGGCGTCGATCTTCCCGTCATAGCATGTGTCCCGTTGTGCAAAGTTGGAGTTTTTTGTTCCAAGGCCAAGATTCGGGTTCCAGTTCCAAGTTCCAGGCCCTGGCGTCGGAGCTAAAATGTCAGATTCAGCGGGTGTACCTGGCGGCGGCGGTATCCTGCCGGCATTTGGTGTGTGTGGGATCCATGGGGCAGGCAGAGACAGGAGAGACTGGAGTTTGCGCTGTCCACCAGCAACGCAGAGAGTTGTTTTTCGCCTCTCTACGTGTGCTTTATTGGCGCTCTGGGAAGTTGTCATGTTCCCTGTGTGTTCTTCTCCATGCCCATACCCAATGACACATCCACCATACCAAACAAACCCAATGTTGATTTTTTTCAACTCTAGTTGCCGTTGACAGGCCACCATGCAACCCGGTTATCGATGCTTGGCTCCTGGTTGGCGTATGGAAATGGAATGTTGCCGTTTAAAAAGCTAGCAGCCGGGTATTTGCTTGGACTCTATCCAGGACCAAGCTTTGGCTGGCCGTGGCCCTTTTGGAATTTGGCGTGCGGTGAAATTACCTTCCCCACCCCCTTTTCCCGCATCGCCGTCCAATCCAGCCCTGGCGCCGGCGGGACACCATGATCCATCCATGATCCATCCATGATCCATATTCCCTCCACCACCCGAGTGCCCCTCGTCTCCCTAGTGGTTCCTGGCACATTCGCGCCGAAGGAGGGGTGTGTGCCTTTGCATTGGCGACGAGCAACAGAGATTGCACCTGGCCGAGCTGGTCTGGCCCTGGAACCAACGACGCGCCCCCCTCCACATCGCCTAAGCCCTCTCGGTCATCACTTGCTGGGCCAATTACCCGTTTCGGGTTCTGTTCCTGGCTAGACAGGGTTGTTGACGGCGGGCGATGGTCTATTGATGGTGGGTGATAGAGCAGGACACAAGTCGGAGGTGACGACGCCCCTGTCAACACACACAATCTCCCCAGTCTACCAATGTCTCTTCCTAACAGACGACACCCAAGAGCGCATCGAGTGAGATTATTTGCAACTCTTCAAAATGGCCCTCATCTCCCTCCCTTTTCTAGTCCATCCCGGTTTCTGCGTTTTTGTCACCACCACCACTCTCCCTTCAAACCATCGTCCAAAACTCCGCGAGTTATCTTGATAACCCGCTGTCACTCTTTTCCGGACGGGTCAAATAAGCAAAGAAACATATTCCGCATTCTTAGCGTCCACGAGATAAACGATTCTCTTCACGAAAAACAAATATCCGAGACCGCACTACGATAACAACTGAAGATGCAGCTCACCAACACTCTCGTCGTCCTCTCGGCCGCCCTCACCGGCGTGTCCGCTCACCCTTCTCTGCACGGTCATCAGCACTTCCACGAGCGCCGCACCGTTGACGGTGTTGAGGAGCGCGACCTTACCTTCTTCAAGAACATTCTCCCGAACCCGACCACGACCTCGACCTCGGCTACCGCGACCCCCACCGCCACCAAGGCCACCGGCGAGTACGTCCCCTTCTGCAACGGCAAGAAGAGCAAGCGCGCCACCCTTGCCCAAATCGCCTCCGTTGGTAACACCGGCACCGAGGACAACTGGGGTTGCAACATGCAGGTCATCGACGAGTCCATCCTGTCCCTTTACAACTACACCACCACCTTCACCGCTAGCGACCAGGACTATAGCTGCTCGTGCTTCAATAAGATCGGCCCCAAGGGTCTGATTGACGGCTGCTGGTTCGCCGCCATTACCTTCTCCGTCAAGGAGGGCCAGTCCAAGCACGTCGCCTTCGACACCGACTCCCAGGGCTCTTGCGCCTGCGGCCCCGGTAAGGAGGTCCCCAAGACCTTCATCGGCCAGTTCGCCGGTACCTGGCTCGAGTTCGACTGGGGCTCCGTCGCCAACTCTGGCAACTCCGGTGCCGACGCCTCCGTCCTGGTTGCTGGTTCCCAGAGCCTGCCCTACTACGGCATGAAGGTTGACGCCAACGGCAAGACTTGCTCGTGGGTCAAGTCCGACGGCTCCAACAAGGAGGCCTACATGCCCGGCATGGAGGCCCTTGACGGTGTTGGCTGCAAGGGCTACTACACCGGGCACCTGGACGTCACCCTCGGCGACAACTTCACTGCTTAAGTGGATGGCGTTTTCGCTTTCCGCTTGGTGGTGTCTTTTCCTGCTGGGTGAGCTTTTCGCCGGGGAAAGGGGGTATCTCCATCCCCACCAATCCGCCACGATTACGAAGCCCGGCAATGCTTTTTTGATTTTGAGAGCTTCTTGACGGCGCATGGGATACCTCTTTTCTTTCGGGGCATATTTTATGGTGGTGCGGCCTTTTCTGCTGCTGCCCCTCGCGCCCACCACCAGACAGTTTTGTTGTTTTGGACATTATGCAGATTCTTGGGAATATGGGGAAAAGCGTTACGAACAAGACGGTTGGTATAGAGGGACGCCTTGCCCAAGAAACAATGGTTACATAACTTCTGATCCCTCTTACCGATCCACACATATACCTAGTGTCTGCTTCTTAATGCGACATAAACTCATCCTTCTAAAACTAAGCTTCTCCCTTCTGCTTCTGCTTCCACGTGGAGTGCCATGTGTGCCGTTCATCCTGTCATTTCGTCTCATGTCAAGGAGGCGCGGCTGTGATCAAGCTTCAAGTTTGTTTCAACTGGGACATGGGGGGAGGGTTGTTATGAACCGGTGAATCGGTAACAGTCTGTGCTATCTGACTCTGACAAGATCTTCGTATGTTACTACAGGACGGCCCGGCTTCGTAGGCACGTGCTTCCCCTTCGTCAGCTATTAAGACATACCGGAGCTCTCTGTCCAATTGCCTACCCTTTCGGAGACCATTTGAAATTCTGCAATGTGCCGTAGGCCTCGAGCATGTTATACATTCCACTAGTGTAATATATCATGAACCGATGGTTGGACTCCTGCGACGCACCCGTCAGCTCGAAGGTGGCGGATGTCACAAACAAAGATGTGCGACGAAGAGCAGCTGGGTAGCTCACCAGCCCAAGAAAATTAACCGTAGCACGCTTTGTAATGAACTGCTTTCTGATCGACAACGCAACGTCGCAGAGCGGCGTGCACATCTCTAGCGTGCATCTCGGGTTCTGGGCGATGGTGGTGGAGGCGGAAGCAGCTTTGAAAGTTGCCAGACGTAGGAGTTTTGGGAAGTGCATGCATGTTTGGTCAAGTATTCTTAGGCTTCATTTACGTAGGCTGCTGGGTAATGGTTCCACCTGTAGGTGCAACGCGAAGGGAAGCAGGATTTTTATAGCTATAACTACTGGGTTCTTGAGACCGTCACCTAGCGCAACCGATGTACAACAAATGGCCTCTTAGACTTCCAGCATTGCTGCTTGCCCGCGGGGCCTTGACGCCGAATCCCGCAGTCGATCTGTCCCCATGCAGGAGCATAACATGAAAACGTGAACATTGGTTCACCTCTTCCATATTGTGGCTACCTTGGTTGTGATCGACCAAGGCTAGTTCTAGGTTGTGAAATACCTCGAGTTGCAGGAAAACAATTGAGTTCGTACATGACACCCTCATATCGCGACACCTGAAGGGCACGTCCACTTCTCGGCTTGCTCTATGCAATTTCTGCCTTCAGCCCTTCTTGACGGCGCGCCACTTTCTCGTATTGCGTGCTTCTGGCACGAATTCATTGGAGTCCCATCTATACTATAATACCTTACTGATTCGTCTATCAACGCTGGCATCACCAGAACAAGATCGCCTAGGGAAGGCCAAGACATTAATGCAACGTAGAAAAATCTTCAGAACAAGCCGAAGGTTTGGGCCAATCAGGAAGCAACTTCGTCATGATATCTCGAAAAAATACCAAGATCTTGGCTAGATATCCACAACATGCCGTGCCTTAGACAGTACACATAACTAGACCAACAGCCAGCGAGGCCTCATGAAAAGACGTTGTAGCTAGACGACTGGCCTACCAAGAAATAACGCGCATGCAGTACCGTGTTGGATATCTCGAGATACCACATCATAATATGGTTGATAACTCTTTCTGATCGTTGTTGGTGACACGTACCTATGTTAAACAACCAGAATACTAGTTGATCCTCCATTTTCAGTGATTGGAAAGTAAGAACAAGATGCTGACAACCAGGCTGAAACTATGAAACCTGCATACATTGGAATGATTAGGTCGTACTCGTGGGTCATTATATAGTAGCGAGTACTTCGAGCCTGGCGCGTGATTTTATGCAGCTCCTGGTCATATGAGAATTCGTCAACACAATAGAGATACTTGTAAGTGTATGAGTTTCTGTATTCAAACTATGCTGGTTTTTTACGATGATATCATGAATGTGGAAGAGACTATGTATGGGCTGTCATGACCCCTTCATCCATCATAACATTTACCAAAGTAACTAAACATCCGTTAGCTTTGGCGACGCCTCCCACACGACCTAAGAACTAGTCTTCGCCCAATTATTTTCAAGGATTTTACAATGATATTAGCTACCTCAGAGATCGTTGGAACTTTTACAAAAACGATTCCGGCCGCAAATACAATGGAATTCACTCTAAAAAGGCTAGCAGCATATGATGGCCCAACAGCGTCGACGTAGTCAACCTGGATGCAAAGTTGCCTTGAGCAATCGGGCATCTAGTTGAATAACGAAATATGTCATTGTATAATCCCAGAAGCAATCCTCCTAGGATAGTGTTTTTGGGGGCCTTTAGTGTAATCCACACGTGATGTGACTTTGCGTGTGACTGTTTTTGAAATTCACGGCTGAACATCAAACTCACGTACGAAGCATTAGGTCTATGGGCATTATGACATACAAACTCAGACTTATATTGCCTTTGGCCAGAGCTTCGCGAGTAAGGGCGAGTCTCCAACGTTTTGGCAGAGCATCAATCTAGTCATTCGCGCAATGAAATCTGCGATGGCAAGAATTGCATATTGTCCTAAATGTTTCTACCTAACATAGAACGACCTATATGCGGTTGATATAATGAGACTTTAGACTTTTTCTGAATGGACCCAAATCTTTCCAAGAAAAGTCCTTGTGTTGGTCCGATGAATCCGGAAACTTCAAGCTATGATGTAATAGTATCTCGACAGTCGACAGGTCACCACACAGACCCGCTACGAGAAACCATTTCCGTCACACCACCACAACTCCTTCTCCACGGACATCCGTGAAATAAAACTTTCCCTCGACACTGCAACGACTTGACTGGGAGATCGACGCCGACATACACTATTGACTCGATAATCTAGACCTTTGCCAGCCTTCCGAGCTCGAGACCATATCCCTTCACGAGTACTTCGTTATCATCATTATTATTTCATACGCACGAGTCATGTTTCTATCAAACAAACCCCCTGTGAAACCTCTTCCCCGCTTCCAAACGAATACGCCGCTGGATTCGACCTTCGACAAAGATATTCGCGATACGCATCTCATCTATGACTACGATGCCGAAGACGCGGACGGCAATCCGGAGAAGTGGCGCTACGAAATGTGGTTCTTCTCCGAGGACCGTATCGTCTACGCAATCCACGGCGGGCCGATGTCCGGCCGCGTAAACTACCAGACAGCGACCTACCAATGCATCCGGCCTGGGGAGTTGTGGCAGGTTAACTGGCTGGAAGAGACAGGGACCGTTTGCTCGCTGGTGTATGACATCCCGAAGCAGAAAGTTTCGACACTCATCTCATTTTCGAGGGGGCATTGGGAGAATCCTCTGGCGGCGCACGGCGACAAGCGCAACCCGGGCGATTTTGCGCGGTGGAGGGTTCTGGCCAGGTTTGGGAACCAGGCTGATAGGTTTATGTTATCTGAGCAGGCGGATATTGTTGAGAATTTCAAAGGAAGAGGGGATCTAGAGCCGATTAAAGAGGATGCGCTAACCTTCTAAATGAACGATAGAGATAAGAGATCTTGATAGTGCCGACGACCTGTCGCTCCCTACTGAGATTAGGTATGGCATCACCAAAACAAAAGCTAATGACATATTGCAAAGAAAGCATGAATGAAAGTTCGCAACTCCATTGATGATGGTTACAGGGCATCAAATCGTAAGCATTGGCCCACGAACGATCATCCCCTGACGACATGTCAATATCAATACACGCAACATGCAGGCAATCCTCGTTATTAGAGACAACTGCAAGACACATCATATTTTTGAAGAAAGATAATCGTCCTTCAGTTAAACCTTGAGTAAACAAGTTCCATTCAACCTTCTATGCAAGTTTGTCGCTTTTGATTACCGTACTTCAGTTCTTCTGGCCGTTGCTCTAGACCACACTTCAGACCATCACAACTTCTCATTGACAACATATTTTGCCATTAAAACGCTTTAAACGCAAGTCAAAGACTGGTATCATTGAAAGATCTTTGATATCGTGTGACTTACTGTTAACGACTCTGCAGCTGTCCCGTCATTTGCAAAGCTTGCCTCTCTCATTTTCCGACTGCCAAACATTAGCCGCTTAAATAGACTTAGGCGTACCTTGGATCTCACCACATATGGAACAGCTGCCAAAAGCGACAGCAATGAATGGAACGATGATGGTAATGACCTTCATTATGGAAAAAGTGTTGAGTTCCCGAAACAGCGAGAATAGCACGAAGTACGAGTTTAGCGTCGTGTGATATGTAAATGAATACAATGTTGCAAAATGCTTGCATATGGTGGATACGTTGATTAGTATCAGTTCAGATGGCAAAGGGTTACTAGCGTTGTTCTTCACTCTCGAGACCTTGCTCTGCGAATCATCGTACTAAATGAAGCAACACGCCTAGCAAAGTCATGAAGGATTCGAAATTTTGTACAAAGGAGAGCGAATACGCCTCTTCCGGTCATACAAGAAAGGTCCCTGTCAATGAAAAACGCCCTCGAAATCAAATTTGCCCGAGTCAAACAATCAAACGTGAGCCGCCTCCAAGCATCCATGATCGAGAACTCCTGCTTCAACAGCAAAGCGAACATATTTAGTGAGCTTGAAACCGTTTTATAATTTCTGAATTCGATTTCAATCGGTGGAGGGCATTCCAAGTTTATCATTGGCTGTGTCCTTGCGGTATAGCCTTGAGGGTTCCACTGAACCAACTATCAGAGGCATGTTTCCTTCGACGCTAGGGCATCCTTACTAGCTGTTCACTTATTATAACAGACCGCCATCAAGGAGATGGAGTATACACAGTGGCCATAAGTCCCAGCTATCGTCGTAAAGCGTCTTACTCCAATCGGTAAACCCATGCCTTGTTAAACGACAAGGTCCCCTGGATAATACCCTCCCACGCCTTCTCGACTCCATTCGCGCCCCCGATTCCGCTTCCCCACGTCAATTGGAGATCTCCAACAATGTTCTCCTTCAAAGACCGCTCAAAAGCGGAGGCGGCTTCCTGGAAATACTGGTCCGCGCCCTCGACAGCAACTCCGGCGTCAATAACACCTGTTGTATTAAGCTGAACTGTATCCCATTTCTTCTGCGACTCCATGTTTGCCTGAATCTCATTTGGCGGCATAGATTTTGGTCTAGCTCCAACCAGAAGGCTGCTGATGATCGTTGACTCCGGGAGTGCTGCTTTGACAGACTCTCGTAACTCCTCGGGCACTTTGGGGGGCCCTCCAAAATCCGCGACAACAACGCGCTTTGGTTGAAACCTAGCGATCCAGTCTATGGTCTCCTGTGAAACGAGGTTGTCGTAGCTGACCGCCTTAATTTCAAAGCTAGCCTCAGGCCCAGGCGTCAACGTCTGTGGTACAGAGGTAGCCTGGATAAGAGCCAGTGGCCCGTTCGTCGGCTTGCGGTTGCGAGCTAAGTTCCACGTGAAGGACCTCGCCGTCCTGCTCGCTGCGGACAGACTCACAACCACGGCTGAGCTCAAATCTCCATCCTTTTCAGTCCACTCCCCGGCTCCGTGACCTAGTGGATGGACTGGCTTAAATTCGGATGGGTAGGTAAACCGGTTCATCACGTAGCCGCCGTTCCAGACGGGGTAAACGTTGGCGAACCACGCTCTGAACTCATCCGACTGTGCCGACTCATCAATTAGGTTGTAATGGTTGTAGATACTTCCCAGTCCCTGCCTGTGCTCGCTAATCTCGTGGAAGTGGCCCTTGGGTTCGGCTGGCTCGAGCTTCATATCGACGGGATGAGATGAGGTGGGCCAATACCCGTACAGTAAGCCTCCGGCCGGGATGGCATCAATGGTTGACTCAAGCACCCTCGCGAATCCCCATGCCGGGACGATGCCCCACTCGTCCCGGTCGTTGTACGGGGCCGGCGCATTCAAAGGAACTGGCCATGTATTCCACCATTGCAATATGTCGCCCAGTTTCGCGTACGCAAAGTTGTTGGATGTAATGCCAATTAGTGATGTGCGGATGCGGATGGAAGAGGTGGCTAATTTAGGCATTGGGAGGTCGATGGCGAGGGTTTCATGATTGGAGAGATCTCGCTTGGAGATGACGTGAATTTCGGACACCATTTTACTGATGATCGTTCGATATGATCATTTGCGGAGAAAGCCGCTAGGTAACTATTGGGCTGAGATTCTTAATCTTATGTTGAATGTAGAGACAGGTGTCGAATAGTCAGTGGGAATGTGCCGATTTTTAAGGCTGATTAAACTTTACGCGGGCACGTCCACCCAACCACTCTACAGTAGAGTAGTTGGACTTTGGTGGGAATTTCGGCTGATTACTAATTAACGCATACACATATGCGGCCCGTAACTCTAGACCTCGGAAGCTAGGAAGCTACAGAACCCTCCTGGCTGGGGTCTCATATTCGTGCTGACCATAAGCACAGAAGCCTAGGTGTGGATGAGATGAGAAACATGGTCATGGGCGCGTGTCCCGTCCAAACATGAATTTGAGTCATCGGTAAGCCCGGGAAGCGGGGAAAATCATTAATCGGTACGCGAAATCCTTCGAGATATGCGTGGGTAGGCAACAGGGCACGTTGTGATCTTTTTGCTGGCATTCTCATAGAATTTCTCACTCTCAAGGTGTTTAAGTCAGCACTATGTTCTTGGAAAGGCTAGGCCCAGACGGAACGTGTAGGAGATTAGTAAAATGTGTCTAGCATAAGAAGAATGGCCAAGATCAGTTTTGCATGTAACGAAGCGATTACGTGTAATGTAATAATCGGATTAAGCCTGCATTTATTTGGCCTCAGCTTCTAGGCCGTTCCAAAAGCCTTCTGGTGACCGACCAAGGTGAATCGGTAGTGGACTTTGTTCTCTTTGACCCGCTCCACGGCCTCCTTACACCCTTCTTCAGACATGTCAATCGTCTCGACCCACGGGGTAATGCCCTTCTCCGCCGCCAATTTCAACAAAGCATTCATCTCTTGATTGTTTCCAATGTGGCTACCTGACATTTTCGCCGAGTTGGTGGCAAATAGGGCCACAGGGAACTGAGGCAGAGGCTTGTCAGGCAAACCGACCATGTGGAAATGGCCGCCGACCTTGAGCGTGGACAAGTAGGTCTGGAGGTCAAACTCATTGGTCATATCGGAGCAGTTGAGCATGAAATCAAACTTGAAGGCATAGGGTTTGGCCCAGTCTTTCTCGTTGGTGTTGATGACCTCCTTGGCGCCAAGTTTCTTACAATCTTCGGCCTTATCAGGAGAGTGGGTGAGTGCATAGACTTCCGCGCCGAGGGCTTTAGCCCACTGGACGCCGAGGTGACCGAGACCGCCGATGCCGACGATAGCGACAGTCTTGCCAGGGCCGACGCCGCCGCGAACAAGCGGTGAGTACGTTGTCAGACCGGCACACATCAGAGGCGCGGCGTCTTCTGACTTTATCGCATCAGGGATTTTGAATGTGAAGTACTCATGGGCGCGGATATGACTAGCGAAACCGCCGTGTGCTTGGCTGCCGTCCTCATAGGTGGCGTTGTACGTATCTGATAGTCAAGTCAGTACCCTGTCCCGAGAAGTAACTCAGGGAGGCCCTTGGGGGATATATACATACCAACCAAGTGAGGGCAATAGTTCTCATTCTCATTCTTGCACTGGTCGCATTTCAAGCACGCCCATACTTGGGCTCCCACTCCCACCCTGTCACCAACCTTGATGTCTTTCACACTCTTTCCAACAGCAACTGCCTTGCCAACAACCTTGATGGCCATTAGATCTCACAGCCAAAGATCCAGATCTGGGGAAATATAAGACATACCTCGTGGCCAACACACAGGGGACCTTCGTATTCACCCCAGCCTCCGGTGATAGTGTGCACATCGGATCCGCAGACACCGCAACACTCGATCTGCACGTCAATGTCGCGATCTCCAAACGGCTTGGGTGTAAGCGTTTCTTTCTTAAACTGGTTCCAGCTCTTCGGGCCTGACACGCAGAACCCTTGAAACTTCTCGGGATAGCTCATTTTAGTGTTGGTGTTCGTGCTTTGGTGTGATTTCATCGAGTGAATTGCAGGTTTTGAATGCGACTGAATTACTCACTTGCACGCGTTTTCTGTTTATATAGGCGCGACAATTTGTCATGACGTCCAAATTCCGCTTGTTTCCCCGCCTGGGCTTCCGGTCTGGACATCAACCACAAGCAACGCTCTGCAGACCTCGGCCACCGTCTTAGAGAGTAACCAGTGCTCGTCGCCAATCGAGGGGGCATTCATCTGAATGACGTCTTTGAAGTGCCCGCCATCGTCTCGGTAGAGACCGAGCATCTCGCGCTAAGGCAGGAGCAAACCTCGGGTATTGCTGACCAGAGGCGTTTGATAACGAGCTATTTACCCCCTTGGCTTCTTGGGGCCAATCTGTTTCCGAATCGGGACAGGTGCCGAAAGCCTCATGACGACAACCTTCTCTCACCACCACGCCTAGTATCTCAAATCTGCAGTGCGACAAGTCAGTGTCCGGGCCTGGAATATGCGAATTGTCGATTCAGATTGAAATTCCGATTCACAATGAAAGCAAAGCCCCGGGCCAGAGCCTCACCAGAAGCTGACATGGTCAGGACATTTTTATGTGAGCATGATTTAATTAATGGGGCACTACCGAGATCCGATGTGGGGCGACCTGGCTGTGTTAGGAAGAAGATGGAAATGTGACGTGCTTGCGGGAAGAAGAGAAGCATGATTTTACTCACTGATAAGACAGCTTTTGAGGCCGTCAAGGACGATTAGTTGATGATGATTATGCATGGGTTGGCCTCTCAGACTAAGCCGTGATTGTTTGTTCTGAAGCCGTGTCTTCTATCATTGGCTTCTGCTTTCGTAAGCATCGGGAAACCCTTTGCTGCGGTCCAGCGCCAGTACCTAATGGCCTATGAATTTGTTCCGCTCTCATGCCACCTTTAGCTAATGACATGTGAATTTTCGGATGGCCAGGACAAGCGTGTTACGACTAACGGTTTGATTCAGAACATGGAGACTTGGTTTTTAATCCTGACGAAGTATTGTAACCTAATTATGATATCTTTTCTACGTTTTAGCTGAAGTTTACCCTCCAGCAATTACACAACTGTGCGACAGTGACAGCGTCCTTGAAGTTATTGCGCTTCCCGATAATAGGGGCGGGCGAGCTGCAATTAAAGGCCAAAGTCTCGCTCGTAGTTTGGATTGAGCATACAGGGTCATTTAAGAGCCTCCTCGACGGTTCCCTTCAATCTCAGGCCCCCTAGCAGGTCAATAACTGAGGACTGGTTTTGATAAGTGATGATAGAGATCGTTGGTTCATTAATTTACGTGGGTGATATTTGATGCGCTCAGAATGAACGGTCTTACCGCAATTGCCCCAAGGCACAAAGTTAATGAAGTCTGTGAAACGCGTTTGGAAAATTGAGACAGTGGTGTCTGTTATGTTTGCTATCGGATGATTGGTATTTGATGTTGGTCAAGGCGGCATCATCATTTTATCTCGTTATTCTGTTCATTCAGGTTTTGTAAGTCAGGAAAGAGAGTGAAAACATATTTGAATTTATACATTCTGAAAGCCATTGAGTGAGTATTTTCTAATGGCTTGAGTTCAGATCCATTACTTAAACCCCAAATTGTAGGCCAGTTATTTTTTCCAAGCCAGCCGTATTTTGAGACTTTTCTGTTCTTTATACCGCGACTCACAAAGCGCACTCTTTTATACTTGCATAATTGAGCCTGAAGCCATCTAATTGTTGTCATGCATGAAGAAATCAATCAGCTACATAATAAGCCCCATGTCAGATCGTCTAGTTTAGCGAGATAATAACAATAGTGGTGGCCACCCGCTCACAAGGAGATATATTCAGTGAAGGAGAGGGCTTGTGGCATCCACACTTCAGTGATGAGACGCAATCGGGAACGCTCTTCGCCGCTCATGTTTATTGTGTCGACCGGACTAGACAATCGCTGTCACATTTGAGACACAGAATAAACCTATACGACGGCTTTGTTGTCATGGTGAACTTGAAAAAAGTATCACGTCGACACTCTGACTATGTGACCGTAATGGTTCAAGTTGAAATAAGAAATGATACCTCAAAGGAAAAGATAAAGGAGCGCTTCAGGGCCTGCCTTGTTTTAGCCTTGGCTCATTATTTCAGTTACCACAACATTGAGCATGAAGTTGTAATATTCTGAGAGGTCGTTGAAATCACTTCAACTTCTGTGATAATACTGTCTCTCGCAGTTCTCCCATTTCATGGCACTTTAGCGCTCCTGAGTAAGATCACCCTCAAAATGGAGGATTGTGTAGGTAGGCCAGGAAAGCAGTAGGTAAAAGCATATTATACGTAGCTTTTCTGTCAAAATCCACGCTCCATAGTGCTTCATCTAGATCCTATATCGATTAATAAGGAGTCAGCTCAGTATTTTGGATTTAAAGGTCTAATCTCATACGCCCTGTTCAGTAGGAAGCTTTTGAGTCGTGCGACGTCGGCTTACTGAAGGCCATGCCAAATTGCTATTCGTACGAAATGCTGAAACCCATGTTCAACCAGCTCCAAAGTGCTTTCAGCGGACCATTCCGTTCTATTAATGGCAAAAGGCGAAACATTAGTTGTTTGCGTGGTCGCTGATTGGCCTTGGCACGTTTCCCCCGAACCACAACACAACTCCACGTCCCTGCAAGCTCTCATGAAAACCCCGGAGAACACCCCGAGCTCAAGTCGAGCAGACATATAAGTAAATTTTAACATAAATCCAACTGCCGAGTCTCTTGGCTGTGGACTTTGACTAATTGCTGAATTTGCTGACAGGGTGTCCCTCTCTGCAAGGTCGTATTACTGGTATCAATAGCAAACTTCCCACAATTTGGCCTTGGGCATCCGATGGCCTTGCACACTTTGCAGCGACTGCTCTCGTGCTCATACTCTACTTTTAGTAGGTGTCTGGGAAATGCCGGTTGAAGACCATGTTAAGACCCTCGTTTAACTTTAAGCTTGCTTTAGCCCGGCCCCGGTGTTTCTCCGACCGACACCTGACACAGCAATGCAGGTGGAACGGTGGTAAACTGTCTCACGGACATCTACAGGCAACGAGACTCGACCTGAGAATGTGAGCTTAATTCGTCTAAAAGATGAGGTGTCAGTTATGACAAGACGCCATCTCGTTTTCAGTATCAATGATGGCACGATTTTGCCAGCTTCAGCGTCCACGATTTAAACTTTAATTCGTGTCAAATTCCCCTCTTCGCCAAATGCATCGATTCGGGATCTCATACCATCTTCCCTCATATACTTGTCGCATAAGACCGCCAGCTTGACGAGTGAAGCCTACAGATTTGTTCCCCTCCCCCCAAAACTGAGCCGAATCATCACCGTACAACAGTCTTGGCCTTAAGTGCTCATCAGAACCGTTCTCCACCCCCAACCTCACCAATGCCTGGCACCGCTGACTAGGCCAAGACACCAGAAGCCAAGGCTTGTAACCTGTAGCAAAACGAACTGAAGAGCAGTGCTAAGATGCCAAGGCGCCGGGGATTCACGTTATTGCCAGCAGAAAGTTGCAAAAGTTACGCAAAGATGGCGATCAATCCATATTGTTGGCTAAACCAGAAACAAGATGAGGTCTTGGCCATGGGACGGTTCATATGGAGGCACTGTCAGACTTATGGTGGACCTGCATGGTTGTTCACCTTTATCTTCTTAGTAGAGCAGAAAGGATGATAAAAGGGTGAATTTGTGTATTGATTTTCAAGATGTTCTCTGTTCCTCACGCAGAGCGTTTCTTCTTGCTTTCTCATAACCTGACTGCTGACTCCTTTTGACATTTTTTTATTCTTTTTTTTTTGTTCTTTTTTTTTTTTTTTTGGTGCCAAATTCATGGCAACGTGTAAGCCAAGCATTTTCATGCCGGTCTAGTCATCTCCTATTTTGGCCTTTTCTTTTGACCAAAAATACTCGAAAGAAATCCATCAAAATGCTTACGCAATACAATTATCTCTTCGTCATTGGCACCTTCTTCGCCTGGCTTGATGCATTTAACATCGGTATGTTACGTATCAGCCCAACATATCTGCAACATATCGTCAACTCTCAGACACTAACACATGTGTCGATATGCAGGTGCCAACGATGTGGCCAACGCCTGGGCCACAGCTGTGGGCTCTCAGTCTATCAGCTACCTACACGCTATGATGCTCGCCGCAGTCATGGAGTTTTCGGGAGCTGTCGGTGTTGGTGCTCGTGTGGCCGATACTATTAGAACAAAGATAGTGGATACTGAGAGATTTGCGGAAGCTCCAGCTCTCCTCATGCTCGGTATGGTGTGCGCCGTGACGGCTTCTTCCCTCTACCTTACCTTCGCCACCAAAGTCGGGCTGCCAGTTTCCACGACTCACTCCATTATGGGCGGTGTCATCGGATTTGGCATTGCCGCTTTGGGTGTCAATGGAATCCAGTGGGTCGAACCTGGCGGTGGCCTGAAAGCGCTCAACAGCGGTGTAGTGCAGGTATGCAGCATCAGGATTTGCTTGTAGTTCGTAACTGACATGGTGTAGGTATTTCTGGCTTGGATCATCGCACCCTGCCTCGCGGGTATCTTCGCGGCTACAATATTCAGCATCACCAAGTTTGCTGTACTTCTCCGGAAAACCCCTGCTACGAAGGGACTCTTCTTGGTGCCAATTTACTTTGGAATCACGGCATCTTTGATCGTCATGCTTCTCGTTTGGAAAGGTGGCTCTTACGAGATTTCTCTCACCGACGCCCAGATCCCCATCGTCATTGTATGCGTCGGCCTTGGCTGGGCCGCCCTTGTTGCCATCTTCTTCGTCCCATGGCTGTACCGCGTCATAATCAAGGACGACTGGCAGATGCGATGGTACCACGTCTTCCATGGCCCTTTCCTCCTCCGACGTGGAGAAGTGGGTCCTCCTCCTTCGGATTTTCAAGGGCGCATTCGAGATTTTTACGCCGGTCATGCTACCAAGGAAGATCTTGAGTCTCGAGGAGTCAAGGAGGGCGAGGTAGAGCATGCTGCTCACCCACCTCGCAAGTCTCTTGTCGGACCCAAGCCTGACGGTCCTTGGTACACTGGGTCAGTTCTCTTCTGGTATTTTAAGTTCGCCATCCTGCGAGGTGTCGACCAGGATATTGTCGGGGCTCAACACAATGACGGAGGTCTTGCCGGCGGCAATTTGGACGAGATGCATGCTCGTGCAGCCAGATATGACAACAAGGCAGAGTACCTCTACACATTCCTTCAGATTATGACTGCTGCAACCGCATCCTTTGTCCACGGAGCCAATGATGTGTCAAAGTAAGGTCCCTTGTCACCTCATTCACACTTCCATAATAATTAACGAGCCGCAGCGCTATTGGCCCATATGCTACAATCTTCCAAGTCTGGAGAGATGGAAGGCTGCCCATTGGCGACAAAGCACAAGTACCGGTTTGGATTTTGTAAGCAAGTGTCCACATTTTAAGCAAGAGCACTTGACTCACACTTGAAATAGGGTCTTTGGTGGCGCTGGTATCGCCATTGGTTTGTGGACATATGGATATCGCATTATGCGCAACCTAGGGAATAAGGTCAGATAGTACCCCCTTTCGATATCGAATACCGGCTTACCTAGGTACATAGGTTACTCTTCATAGCCCAAGTCGTGGCTTTAGTATGGAGCTGGGCAGTGCCTTCACCATCATCTTCGCCACTCGTCTTTGTAAGTGCAGGAGCAATCACAAGACTGTCAGCCATTCTTAGTAGTAGCATTTTACTGACCTTCAACCCCTTCAACAGCCCTCCCTGTCTCGACGACCCAATGCATCACTGGTGCTACGGTGGGTGTCGGCCTCTGCAACGGAGATTGGCGCGCTATCAACTGGCGCATGGTGGTAAGTGGTTCGAAATATCATTCTGACAGAAGCACCCACTGACGCACGTTCCTGAATAGGCTTGGATTTACGCTGGTTGGTTCATCACACTGCCGACCGCTGCTATTCTCAGCGGGAGTCTCATGGCATTCGTCATCAATGCCCCTCGATGGGGAGGGCAGTTCTAAATGAAACAATACAAAAATGCCTAGGGTTTTAACGCTGTGGACAACTCCATGTACGATAGTGGGACCAAGAAAATACATTAAGTTGAAGGCTTTGGGAACCAATTGTTTATTTTCAGAGATTGCAATAGTTGAATATTATGGACAGAAAAATGCGGTGTTTCTTCCCGAGTTGCCAACCCACATGGGGTGGCCCCTCTGTCAAGCCATCCTTCACTGGACTAGAGAACAGCCCGTAAAGGGTGCACGGCAAGGATGATTGACTCTTCCTCTATCGTCTAATTTGCCAAAGATATCCACAGAGATTAATTCCGCTATCGAGGCCCATAGCTGTCTGTCTATAGAAGCTTACCACTCTCCTGTGTCGTGAACCCAAACAGAGAGTGATTCAGAAGGATGAACATGGAGTGTCGACGGGAAATTGTTGCAAGTTTTCCGTTAATTAGGGCAGTAATCTTCACGGCAAATGTTATATGGAACTAGCTGCCCCTACCAGGCCAGGAATTCCTTCTCGGCTGTGTGAAAGTCTGATAATGGCACCAGCTTGCACGTTAGACTGGCTCTTTTGGCAGGTACCTGTTTGGAGATTCCTTTGGACACTTTAGTCTAGAGCACGATGACGGCACATGTAGTTGCGGGCATTTATAAGCCGCCGGCTCCAAGCTTGCCTTCTTTCCGGCTCGGAGATGATCCAATACCAGCCCGGTCGGAATGATCGCAGCCCCTGTCAACAGTGAGATTGGGATTTGAATTCTTCATTGCGGTTGGCTGTTTTGCGAAGGATTATGCCCTACGCCGCTAGTTGAATGCTACGCTTTGCTAACAGGCATATCTACCAGGCATCAGGATTTATTACGTGTCCTAAAAGAGGGGTTCACCTGACAGACGTCGTTTGTCGGTGTCGTTTCCTGCTCGATTTTTTTTTTTTTTTTTTTTGGACCAGGCACCTCGGAGATGGCTTCTCAGTCTTCTGCATTGGCTTCTAACTCAAAGCCGGCAAGTCCGGACTCGGCCGCCGGTGACCTTGCTCCGGTGCCAACCGTGAGTCGCGGCAAGAAGTGGTGCGCACCGCATTGACCTCTGGATCAGCTTCTTCGCTAATGAATGGGTTTTAGGATGCCGGGAATATCTCCGCAGATGGCGACCTTTTCTTTAGGAAAGCGACCGCAGGGCAAGAGAACATGTGCGACCAAGGTCAGGTCGGGCTGTATTACATGCAAGTATGTTCTTGGCACCCCGACTATCCCTTAGATGACAATCCTGATACGTGTTTCCAGACGGCGCCATGTCAAGTGTGACGAGACCCGACCTTTTTGTCTGAAATGTACGAAGTCGCCGCGAGGCCCGAGAGTATGTGAAGGATATCCATCTGAGAGGAAACTTCCAAATCACTGCGCTCCCCGTTGGATCATCTCTAAGGGGACATGGCGGGTATGGCCACCTGCCGTACTCATGGAACCAGGTTACGAAACGTCATTATTCTCCGATCCAAAAGAAAGGGTCTACTTCGACTTTTGGCTGCAACTGGTCGCCAACATCTACCTCTTCCCCAACGACATCATGCATCGCGTTGTGCCGCAGCTCGCACGTCAGGAGCCAGCCATTAAGCATGCTGCTCTTGCAATGGCGGGGATGGCCCGAGCCCTTGTCCCGTCACTCGTGCATCGGTCCGAGAAAGAGCTTCATAACAACGGCCCGCATTATGAGTTCGCATTGCAACAATACGGCCGCGCCATCAAGCTTGTGCGTAGCTCTCAGCCATCGAGCGAGAACATGCTTTGGGCCATCGTGTGTTGCGTGCTGTTCGTCACGTTTGAATGCCTGCATGGAGATCGCACTGCGGCGTTGTCGCATGTGAATCATGCCTACAAGATGATGGAAACATACTTCAACCAGCGATCGTTGGTTGAGGATGGCCGAGTGACAGAGTCCATCCGCGCCGTGTGTGACGATGCTGCATGGATTTTCCAAGGCCTGACTATTCAAGCGTGGTCTCACAACGTGTTGCATTCAAAGGATCTTTCGGAAATCGGTTGGTGTTGTCGTGGCAACAAAACTTCGTTTGCTGTCGATGAGATGCCTTCCATATTTACAGACATACAGATGGCTCGCCGATGGTGGAGGGTTGTACAGCACCATACGTGTCACAGATGTCCTATCTACACGGAGATATACGTCGATGGTCTTTCCAAGGACATGCTCGTAGGCAGCTACGTAAGGCCAGCCTTGTCGCCTACCCACTTCGAGAAACTGGTGGCTGTCCTTCCGGAATTCCTGAACCATCTCCGAAAATGGGACACCGCTTTCAAAGCTATATACGACGAACTACAGCTACATCAGCACCTCAATAAGGCCGACCACCATTGCTATGTCGATGCTTGCAACTTGCGTTTGCAATATCTCACTCTCTGGAATGAAGTCTCCAGCCTGAGTTACACAGATATTAGAATGGTGATCATTTTGACACCGTCTTTCCGAGAGATGGTGCAACTTAGTCGAACAATTCTGCGAGCTCAGTCAAACTGCGGCGGGTGCAGCGATACCTTCAGTATGGACAACGGACCTACGTGGCCGCTTTTGGTTACCGCGTGCCGATGTCGAGATGCCAACCTTAGGCAAGAGGCGACAGAGCTATTGGGCAAGCATCACCGCCGCGACGGTTTGTGGGATAGTAGGATATTTCATGGCGTCGCGAAGAGGAATATGGAGATAGAACTAGAGAATTTTATGACGGGAGACGAAGATGAGCAATGGTCACGCATGACGAGACGAGAGTTACGATTCAGTCGTGACGGGGAGGTGACTGGCAGACTCTTCAAATGGGATCCTAATAGCAGCCAATGGCTGCACGTTGAAGAGCCTTTGGATACGACTTCCGACGCCAATCTGAGCTGAGAGCTCTGAAGATGCCAATATCTCAAGCCATATACCGGGCTCAAAGAGCAGAATAGACTTGATGTTTGTTGTAAGTTATTATGTAATATTGACAAGATATCTGGAATTCAATTGACTATTTGCATCTCATTCTGAATGCTGGTTTTATATTTCTGGCAAGGTGAGCTGTCGTGACTTTCGTCCATTGTATCAAGCTCGCTCAGCTGTTGTGTAAGTGTCTGCGACTTGGGCATAGATTTTGGATCTTCAGAGTTGCTTAATGCGATCGAGGTGAGACGTTTCTTCTTTTCCGACTGCCCGAGGATGAACCTGACGAAGAATTGGCGGAGATTCGGTATGCAGGCCGTGAAAATCCCTACATTCAGCTCAATGTCTGACCAGATGACACTGGGCATCATGGCAACTAAATGCGGCACTGGGTTAGTCCTCACATCAACTGATGGCTCGGGTATTTCTTAACATACCAGTCGGGTTCAGTGGCTCTTTACGGAAGTCTAAAATGGCAGGGATACGAATGATGCTAACGACAGTGAGACTGGAGAAGGTAACTATGTCAGCACTAGTCCTTTGGTTGAAACGACAAAACGTAGAAAAGCAAGGCGGGCACTCACAAAAGGCCAAGACTGAACATGGACATGATTGCAATCTTTTTGCGCAGCGCCAAGTTCATGCCCCAGATCTGTGTGGCTGGTAGGACGAGCATCCACAAGTCCAAGGTAATATTGATGCCCGCGTGCGAAAGGGCTAGTTGGACAATGTCGATGCACTTTCCTGTCGCTTCGCCTGTCCAAAATGTCCAGGCCAGGCTTACAGGTTGACATTGAAACAAACCGACGAAGATGAAAATTATTCCACTCATGAAATTAATTCCCATAGTAATCCAGAGTGCAATGCGGATTTTCTCGTCGGGAAGATGAAATATTCGAAGGTACATAAAGAGGATGGATGCCTTGATCATGTCAATGCAGGAGTGGTACAACGTTTGTAAGGCGTAGAAGGCCTGTTCAGCATGGTGTCAGAGACCTCGAGAAAAAAGACTGATAGAAGAAATAAAAGAAGGGTCGGAACGTGTAGCGTTTGAATTACCTTGAAATATGTTGTGATCTGATCGTCGGTGAGAGTCCAGAGGTCTCTTCCAGCTCCATTGTGCTCCACTTGACGAGGGCGTTAGTAAATTGTCAAATCGAAAACCAGCGTCTTATGAGAAACGTACGATAGACATGCAACGATGTGTAAGCCACGAGAAGGAGCTTGACATTTTTTTTTAGCGTGATTTAACTTCAATTTGAGCCGATTTCAACTCACGTATGCCACAAAAATAGTGTAATCATCGAGACCGCACGGAGACAGCCGCGCGAACTTGGTTATGATCCGGAGTATGATCGAGAGAGTAGGTAGCGAGATGAAAACAACGATGCGGGCGACTCTAGTTGCTGGTGCCCCGTCATGTAGTGGAAAGTCGCACGCCGTCCAGGTGATGTTCTGCGATTCTACAGACAAGCCGTCAGCAAGATACCTTCGCTGCAAGGAAACATTTCCACAAGTACCTACCTAGTGCGTACTTCAGCGGGCAGCTCATGATAACGCAGCCCTGCACGTGTTTGAGAAATGCATCATCGTGGCACAGACATGTCTGGTCGGCCGTGTCGCATATCGTTTGGTTGAGACCTGTCAAGAGGCACGGCAACTTGATCGCGCGTTAGTGATGAATCCGTCGGTCATTGAGAAGATCAGTATTCTTACAGCGCAATCAGGGTTATCACGTAAATCAAGACTGGGAGTGTCGGGGAGCGAGAGCTGTTGAGCGATCGTCGTCGTCGTCGTCGTGCAGAGAGTCAGAAGGAGTAGGGTCAGCCAGTTCGGCAGCATGACGGCGGAACGTAAGGATTGACTGGCTCTGATATGGGACAAATGCGCGATGGGGAGCGAAGCGTTGCGGCCCCTTGAGTGTTGATTGGATATGACGTGTGTCACAGAATATTATGATGCTTGAAAAGAAGTGGTTAAATCTGCAGGCTCGGGCAAGAAAGTAGTTTGAAGAGGAAAGGGTCTCCGGCCTCGAAATCATGTCCCCGCGGCATCCGGGCAACTGGGCACGCATTCCAGACAGAGGCCCTCAAGACGTGGCACTGCTTGTTGGAGATTCAGTCTCGGTGGCTTGGATAGGACCTTCCAGGCAGACTCCATTAGTCGTTTTCGGTCTCATTGCTTCGGTTTTGGAGGATGTCTTGGGCGAATTTCCGTATCGCTTAACAAATAGGGCGTGGATAGGTAGCCGGATGAGTAGTACCTCGCCAGATTGGGAGCCGGATGAAGCCTAGCTTCGCGTGGCGAGACATCCATTGAATCCACCAAATAGGAATGCGTATGCCGAGACCTGTTAACAGAGATCCTGTCTCACTGGCTTGTGTCCTATATCGGTGATGTGCATGGCTCATCCGGGCAGCCCGGTTACCCGTACCGCAGTGCCGTACTCACCTGCCTCGTGTAAAACAAGGGCAGTGAGTCTTCAAGCATCCTTAACCAACACATTTTGCAAGGTTTTCTATGGGTATTATTCCTGTTGCAATCAAGGGCATCAGATAGATAGGGAGCACAGCCCGGTCAGCCACACCCTGCAAGGTGAGGGCAGCCCCTCAGCCACAACGAGGGGCTCATCCCACTTCACCTTGCTGCTGGCCACGCAGTTAGATCTCCCTTCTTCATACCCATACGAATAACAACAACCAGCAATATCACCACTTTGACGTGACTGTTGCTATCGATTCGTACGAGTATCTCACCGCCTGTGAGACCAACAATTCCAAATAAAATCTTTCTACAATAATCGCTCCTTAGCTAACGACACAGAGCCAGGCCACAGTTTCAATACAATACGCCTAGATATTAATTTCAGCCTTATGTGCAGTTGGTAATTCTGTTCGCAATCCACGCTGACTGAGGTATCCAAGAATGGTGAAAACAAACTATATCAAAAAAGACTTGTTAGGCTATTTGACTCACAAGTTACAAGGATGTAACACTGACCGTTGCATATCTTGTCGGATGCAAAGACGCACATAAATGTCTATGTCAAAGCACTGGTATCGAAATTTGTAGAATATCTTTTATTGTGGTCCACTTTCTTACTCCCCAGACTTACGGCTGATGTGTCGTGCAAGTTAGGTGCAGGTGAAATGCTAAGTCGCCTATTTTAGTAGCCAGACCCATCTTATCTCTGCGTCTAATTATTAAGACTGTGTCAATTTTAGCCAGCTGGCTAGCCCATATGCTCTCTATATAGAAGGCTCAACCTTAGGTTTGGCGAAGCAAGCAGAACTTGAGATAACCAGCCAGTTGATTCCCTGTTCATGAAGAGAAGATCATAGAATTCACAGACAATGATTCAACGCGTGAAACCCCACCATGAATCCTTTGACCAACGTATATTCGTCTCCGTGAGACGCTTGTTTAGCTTGATCCTTCAAAGAGCCCCGTTTCGTCATTATGAACAGGCTTTACAGGACTTTGAAGCGCGAAAACCATGCAGACATTCACCAACTGATGTGAATAACTCCTCCTTGACCACTAGGGAGTATGTTTTTCAAGACGAAGTTAATCCAGAGGTTAGCGTCGGCCTTGTTTCAAGGAACGCCTTATTTTACGATTCCCACGCATTGATACTACCTCTAGATAATTTTCATAGCAGACGAGCCTGAGTCTAGCCCAACTTAGAATCAGTCAAATCCATCTTAAATTTGATCATGTGGTTGTGTAAGCTCCTGGGCTAAGAGAAATAGCAAGACCGGTACACCGGAGCTTCATATACCGAATTGCTGCTTCATCTGACTCGGGCTTAGTAAAACAAACTGCATCTCTTACGCGGGGAACATGTCAAGGATAAGATCCATGAAAAGACCGTATTTCTGCAAGCAGATAAAACAGGGCATACCAGTGTCCCTATATGAGGCTGGAAGAGGAACTTGAGAATAGATCGATGGATATATTAGCCTTTTGGGATGATGGGTATCGATAGTTGACCTTCAAGATATCGCCATGCTCTCTGCAAACGTTATTAGTCATCTCAGCATGCATTTCTGATTGTGTTGAGACCAGTATCGTGAGCCTACTGTTGGGCTTTCGCCGTACTCGCGCTAATGGACCGTTCTATAAGCCCGGTTTCTTCTTCTCTTTCGATTCGATAGGTCGGCGCAAACATTTTGAAGGCTCCGTGCAAAATCCTTAGATCATTTATATATGTCATCGAAGCATAGCAAGTGAGTGAGAATGATCTGTCTTTGACGTCTACTGTTGAATCAGGAAGATGGACTAAAGGTAGTCGCAATCCTGGCAACCTGAGTGGCATGTCTGTCATTTCTCAAGGCTCTCATCGTAACAAATGCATGTGGCTTCCTCGAATTGAACCTTGGGATATGTGATTGTCAAAATATAAGACGAGTAAACGGATTCCTCGTAGAAAGTCTCAAACAAACGGTTATGACGCCTTCCAACCACCCTCACTCACCCCGTCAAGTCGATCACCTCCACCTCCCGGACGATGAACTCATTCCTCATCCTCGCTTCCAGCCAACCCCTATACCCAGCAAACATGCCCACTCCCTTCCACAGCTCACAAAACCCCCTCATGGCCTCCATCCGCTCTCTCTCCACCTCCCTTTGCCTCCCCTCTCTCCAATTCCCAAACATGCCGCCCTCAACAACTCCCATCTCGCCAAGTCCCCACACGAACTTGGCCTCGCAGACGGGGCAAAAGTACGGCGGCTGTCTCCCGTCCTCTCCCAACCCGCCAGTGCCTTGCATCACGCAGGCGTAGTAGACGCAGTGGTCAAGCCCAAGGCAATGCCCAACTTCATGTGCGGCCGTCCTGGCGACGCGGGCGAGCCACATGCCATTCAAGTCTTCGTCCTCGGCGCGTTTAGGGGTGGTTCTCGGGAGGAGAACATCACTCGATGCCTCGATGGCAGCGCCCATTGCTGTCCCCCCAACCTTCTTCAAATCGATCGTAATCTCCCCATCATCATCATCATCATCATCATCACCACCACCACCATCCTTCCCCTTCCTCTTCGCCACCTTCTTCTTCTTACCCCTCAAGCCTCCACCACTCTCCCCCCTTTCAACAGCATCCTGCTCCTCCCACCACTCCACCGCCTCAACCACGAACGTCTCACAATGCGACGCGGGCCACATGTGCTCCCTCTCCACCCCCTGGATTTTGTCCAACACCGGCCGATATCGGAAACTCGACACCACGCATATCCGGCTCCCGCCAAACGCCCTCCCGCAGCAAAAGTCATCGTTCTCGTCCTCGTACAAGTCCTGCGCGACGACCAGGCACGCGGCATACGCGTCTTTGGGCAGGACCGCCATCAGCGCATCGAGCAGGTCGCAGAGGTTGAGCTGCATCCGCGCCAAGTCGTCCGGCGACGGCCTCGCGCGGATGCCCACCGAGGATCCACGACCCGTTTCCAGGCCGACCATCATGTGCTTCGGCTTCCCTCCCGCGGGGAGTTCCTCGTCCTCCCACTTGACAAACCGCAGCGGCGTTGGTAGAGGCTTCACGGGGAGCGGGTGGTAGAACGCGGAGAAGTACCCCATCACATCCTCCACCTTGGGATGCTCCAACCTATCCGGCACGACAGGCGGCTTCACCCCTGAGAGATCAGGCGAGGCCCACTCTCCCATAAACGCCGCGCTCTCGTCAATGGCAGGAACGCCAGCCACGTACAGCGTCTTCCTCTCCGGCGTGATCGGGTTCCGCCAATGTCCCGACGCCCAAGACCGCATGCTCTGCGGCGGGTATCGCGGTCCCAGCGCGAGGTCGTCATCGGGTAGGACGAGGGGGCCCGGAAACGTGGACGGTTCCGGTGCGGAGACGTCGGATGCGGAGTTGACGGTGGCCCTGCCGGAGCGGGTCGACGCGGCGACGCGTTTCTCGGCCGGGATACGGACGAAGCCGGCTTTCTTGCGGCCGTACTCCGAGGCCTCGACGATGATGGAGTCGTGGGGACAGCCCTTGGGACGTCGACGCGGTGCCATCTTTACGGTCAAGCCGAGGGAGGTGGCTGCGCAGACCGTGTTCTCGAGGCTTGGTGTAACTTTTGTTTATATAGGCTTCACCCTCGTCTCATCCGTCGTTGCTCTCGCCGGCAAGTTGCTGTTGTGCCGCAAAATCGTGAGTCACGTCCGACAAAGCTGCACCAAGAACACCGTGAAAGCCAGTAAAACTTTTGGATCAAGACGTTAAGCCGCTCAGTTCGGACTTTGGTGTCATCAAACAGCCCCGCTTTCAGGGCTGCTGCCTACAACCCCGAAGCCACGGCTCCTTCAGCCTCATGTGCTCTAGGCACCAACTCCCCTCACTTCCTTTTAGCATCGTCAACCTATTGAGCAGACTGTTTCACGAGGCTTTTCGAAGCAGCAGCATTGTTGCCCATACCAGTCGAGATATCCGTAGCACATGTCAAATGCGCTCTCTCGCCATAGCCAGATGCATGCATGAGCATTCACCCACCCCTTGACCTCTCGCCACACCGAGAGTTGCCCTCCCAGCGGAAACCAAATATCAACAAACAAAAGTCAACAAGCCTTGAGGAGGAACGTCCCGAAAGCCTCTTGCATCACTCGATCCGAGAGTAGCACGTCCTCACAGGCCATGACACAGCCCCTGCTCTCCATCTTCGCCACGGGCATCCGTCCACCGGTCCCCCAAGCTCGGCGGAGCGAGTCTGCATTCCCACTCGGGAATCGCGCAACACGTTCCCTAACATCTACCCTTCAACCTGCAGCCCTACTACCAATGACGCCGTCAACAGCGTCCCAGCGACTGCGGAAAGTCGTTCGAGTACTTTTCCCGCTCGGCCGGGTCTGGCCCTACTATCGCCTTGCGATGTCGTGGTCCGCCACGCCTCGACGCCTGGCCGAGGTTGACTGAAGTCTGACGCTCGCGTCGCGCTTGCGCTCACGCAAACAAACGCAGCATGGACCTCTTCGGACGATATACCCGCACCCGCACCGCACCGCACCGCACCGAAGACACATGGGCCGCTGACGCCGCCGCGGCATTTGCTTCCTGCGTCCCCGTCTGCGGAAGACGTCCCAGCGCGACGCGCCCAAGGCCTTATCGTGAGTCGTGCGCTTGAGCCGCGAACATTGTGGGAACATCGACCCATGGCCGGGATGACATGAGGGTGAAGATGACGAACTGCGTGGCCAGAACCCAGGTGGAAGACAGGCCCAGCATCACCGCCGTCACCACCCATAACCTCGCGCCAACCGTCCTGCGCCCCGCACTTCCCGATCTCCCCGACGCGCTCCGGCCCTCCCGCGGCCGCCCACCCGTGACCGGCGAATGAGGCAACGCCACATGAGAGAAGGCAGGCTGAATGCCCAACCCGTCCCAACCTCTTCATCTTCACCAGTGTCTGGGTCTAAGCCTTTTCTTCTTTCAGACGTCGCAGTATGGCCGTTGAAGATCTCTTACGCGCCGCGCGTCGCAGGGCAAAAAACTAGACCGTCGTAGTATCTCGTGTAAAGAATAACCGACTACGCAAACTTCACACCACAAGGGGGTTTCCCGCGCCTACCACGTTGGCAGTGGTCGAAGAGCGAACCTGAGGATTCCGCAGGATGAAACCAGCCCGTCTTCCCCGGAATCCCACCTCCACGAACCGCGGGGGGCCACGACGCTGACCGAGCGCCTCTTACACATACACGCATACGCCCCCCCCCCTCCCCCCACGGGTGAAGAGATGAACATGCCCAGAGAAGATAAGATTTTACTTTCCGTCCTTTCTTTTTTTCTTTTTGCCCTTTCCCAAGACGCAAGTAAGACGGGGCGTAGAGTGCTGTCAAGGCTCAAAATCGCAGGGTCTGCTCGTGCTCCCTCAAAGAGCCCTGCATTTACAACGGTCAAGGTACAAACCCCCAAGGGCAAGGCATCGCTGGCCCACACACGTGGTCCAATGGGCCTTTGCGACAGGATACGACGTGATGGGCGCGGCAGCCTCGCGCAGAGAGACGTTGTTGAGCGGCAAGCTGTGCGCCAGCAGCGCGCCTGACAAGACGTTGGGCAATTCTTTTTCCCCCCCTTCTCTTTTCCTTCACCCCCAGGCCGCGGACGGCTGTGGCCACGTTGCGTGCGCGTGCTACTTTGACGCCTTTACTGCATCTCGAAGATGATCAAGAAACCACTTGGTTCGAGTGGGAAGCATCCGTTTCGTCATCATCTATCATCCTTCAACGGTTGGGGTTCTTTGCGATCTGACTTTTGACCGAAATCGACATAGCCTTGCCAGTTGAGGATCTTCAAATCTTCCATGTTCCCTGGGCCAACAAGTGAGCCCGGCGCGCGCGTGTGGAGTTGAGCAATCCCCCCCCCTCCCCCATCAGTGCGCCATTACCCCAAGATTTCGCAACGATCGACCCTGGGGTTCGAATGGGAAGTCTTGCAGCAGCGCACTTCGTCCGCCAACATCCAAAGGAGCGAAGTCCTTATCGCGTGCCTTGACGGGTGTGAACGGTCTCGCGGCCTTGGTGGCGCCGAGCTATGGCACCGACTTGCGTCGCGCATTTTCCCCGGGTCCGAAGGTCCTGGCGGCAAAGTCCAAGCTGCCACGAGGGGGGTCCAGCGATGCTGTGTAAGTCAGCCGAAAGAGACACCCGCTCGCGCACCACTCGGGGTCATTCGCGTCTTCGCGCCCATCCAACGGTCGTTGCTCTTATTGGTCGGGTGTCGTCCCGACATGCTACGACGTCCAACATTGTGTTCGACGCTGCAGGGCAACAGTCCGGATTGGGGTTGAGGACGAAGCTTTTTCGGTGGTTGCATATCGGAAATGAGGCCTCGGTCAATTCACTCTTGTCTTTCCAATCATCGAGGCTTTGTGATGCCTCGGCAGCACGCCCCCTGATTGCGAGATCCTCGAAACAGCTCGTGTTCGTAGGAATACTCCTTCTCAGAGGTCCCATTCTATTTGGGGTCGGATGACAGCCTGTGTCAGCATTTGGATCTGACGTGCACCAAAGTCGTGACACAAGGTTGACGCCGATATGTCCCGCGCCTCAAGGCATCGTGCGGCGGCCAGAGAACAGCCTCTTGCCACATGCCGCACCATGAGGATGGCCAAACCACAAGCAAGCATGGCCATGGCAACCAAACACGCCTCGAAAAGACGCTCGAGCCCCTGCGAGAGTTCGTCCGGTTTAGGTTCCGAGGTTGCCCCCAGCGAATCGAAACGACCGTCTCCTATGACGGGAAAGGCGCCTATAGGCCGCGAAGCTATCTGCAAACCATCCATCAATCTCTTCACTCGTGTCTGCCAGTGTGAAGGTAGGCTAGGTAGTGAGAGTTCTGGTTTAGATGGAACCATCACTAATGGTCATCATTACCGTATCGCAGTGGGGATGAGGGCTGGAGATCACGCGACAGCGGCTTCATCCAGGTATCGACCACGAACCCTTAGGACTGCCAACCGCAGCCCGTCGTAACGGAAGGCTTGCGGCGAGCACGCCACATCTCAAGCCACCGGATACCCTCTCGATCCCATGGATAGAAGCAACCTGCCGTCACTGTGTCATGAACCTCGGATGCTGTCCGTCGGGACTGGAGGAAAATTGAAAACTTTGCCACATTTCTGTTGAGACCCAAGGGACCGAATACCCAGCGTGGCTTGCGGCTTGTCGGTATGATGGGCCCTATGACTTCCCGTTTTGCCGACCGATGACTTTGGAGGGAGCGAAGAGGCCATTCCGCATGCAGACTTTTCCAACCGCCGGCGATCAACTGTCAAATGCAGCAAGGTTGATGAATTTTTTATTTTATTTGAATCTTCTGCCCGAGTCCAGCCCAGTCGAAAGACGCCAGTCTTCCAGGTTCAACTGCAAGACCGAAAAAAACCCCTCTCTCTCGATATCCACCTCCGCGTTGGAATACTGGCTGTTCGGTCACCATCCCGTCAGACTCCTCGGCCCTCGCCCACGTCAACATCTCTCGACATGGGTGCTTGCAACTTCACATGCGACCAGGCGCTCAACCCGAGAGATTGCCCAGGCCTCGCTGCCACCTACGGGGCCCCAATGCAACCATTCTGCCAGACTGGGAATCGAGCACTGCGTTATAAGGCTTCCAGCAAAAGCTTCCACCGGAGCCCTAACGCGCGGCCAGGCACCGGATGGTACCCGTCCTGCCCGCCGCCCTCGCTTCCGTCTTCTTTGCATTCGCAAGCCGGCCCAAGCGAATGGACGGCGAATCCAACCCTCCATCAGGGCACGACTAATGCAAGGGACACAAGCCCATATGCGAAAAAAACTCCTCATCTCCAACCCAGGTGCGGTATCGATGGGATTTGCAAAAATCGAACTCACCAAGTGACGCTGCACACCACCTTCGGGCATGAACCTGCGCCAGCCAAACGCGACCTGCGTGTGGGCTCGATGGGTACCGCTCGCTGCAGACTTTATGAGGGTGTCGAGCCCCGGCTGCCTCGGCCGCTCTTTGAGGCATATGCGTACGAAATCGGATTTGTCCCTGGCGGATGCAAAAGTGCCAAGGCATTGGCCACTGTAGTTCGGTCTGGCGCAGCCTGCAATTTTGGAGCAGAGTTGACGCCAGGCTTTTGCGCCGGTCGCCCGGTATTACGCCGTGGACACTACCATCACAATGCTTCAGAAGAACAGCCATCCACAACCCGACACCGGACAAAGAGAGGAAACAAGGACCAGCGAAAATAGAAGAGTGGAGCGGGCGGCGACCCGTAAAGAAGAGCTCCATCCGTTTATCTTGGATCGTGGCCATGACATGATCACATCTTACCAGATCGGTCGGCATACGATGTCGTCAGATCCAGGAGGCCTTGGTGCCACTAGGGCTGGCCTCCCCTTCACCCAATCCGGCCGATGACCAGAGAGCTTCATCAGCCGTGCCATTGAAGCCAATACCATTCTTCCAGCTGCATGTCAGCATGCCTGTCCTGTTACAGCAAGCAGGATCTATGCCCCCACTCCGGTATTCCACCGGCCGGCCCAGATGATGTGATTTGAGAGACAAAAGCATCCGATGTGCTACGGCGCAGGAGGGAAAAATCTCTTCAAGTTGGGCATCCCTCGCAAAACCACTCAAATTGGTTTGATAGATGCAGTTGGCGCATATCCCAGCGTGCAACTGCCGGCTTGTGATGGGAAGCGCACTCTTGTAGCTTCCACCTGCACAGTTGCCGGGTTGCCAGCAACAATTTGCCATCGAGCAATGATACCAAGACATGTGGCCTTGGATGTGGCCTGGCCACCTACGAAGTAATAGTTATAAGCGATGGCGAGGATGGGATGGAACAAGAGCACGTCGCAGTCAATTGGTAGCCATGTCGCCGACGAGCACGTTTCCCATGTCCAAAAGAAAAGAAACGTCCCTGGAAAATGTTGAAGGGATGCACATCCCGCAGTGGTGACAAGGTTTCCAAGCCTCTCATGTTCGAGCAAGAAAGCGGCTGGCCAATCGGGCAACCAACGGAAATTGGAGAACCAGGGCTGCGGATGCAAGTGCCGTTGGAAAGTAGCACAGAGCGACCTGAATCAGATGGGACGCAAACATCAAAAAAAAAAAAAAAAAAAGGGGGGGGGGGGCATATCTCGTCTATGCGTCGCTTCAAGCATGAACTGCTAGGCTCGTCGCTAGAGGAATCGGCCTCAGAGCTGGGTGACTCCGA